>JAVTVY010055562.1:0-29312 GCA_036873755.1 Hanleya hanleyi
ATGAGCGGACTCATTTCTCTCCCCAGCATGATGTCCTGCCAACAGCCTCTCTGTGAAACTGCCTTAATTTAGCATAATACACACTGTGTTTACCTCAGCAATTAGGAGAGATGAATTAACAAACCACTGATCCCAAGAGAGCTTCAGTTAACTAATGTACACAGGAAAGGGTCAACGGCAAATTAACCATTGGCTAAAAGATCGACGCCATCGCCGTCTATCAAATGTAACGTTCAGATAAAAATAGACAAAACTGCTATGCGCATCAGTGAAGACGGTAATGCATACAACGATGGGCGACTCCCCGGATCAACAGCCACAAGAGAGAGCAATAAGTTAATTACCTCAAGTATCTCATATAAGATGAAACTAGAACATATTGTCCTCGGATGAATAGTGATCACTTATGATTAATCAATACAATAATTACCTAGGGTATATGGTACTCATGGTGTCGACCAGGAAGAGAGGTGTTCGACGGCTATGAAAGTTTTTGATATGATAAAATCTGGTGCCATTTACTTTCTCATGGTGCTCATGATGTACCAATTGGTAAACCAGGAAACAGGAAAAATAACTGCTGTGATCTACATGTACATCAAAACCTTATTACCATGGTAATTTGACTTTTTTTAATATTCTCTCCTCCCCCCCCCCTCAATAATTAATATTCAATGGTCTTCATTACATGTATTATGGAGGGATACAAGTATCTGATTACACTTATCTCTCATGATCGCATTAAGAACATGTTTGAGAAATCAGGTAAAATTTGATGTTTTTGATACGACTTCTTTTTTACCACATGTTTACAAAATGCAGTGTGGTTGGACCATACATGTACCCTGTACACAAAGAGAATCCATGAGATCAGTTAGGCCCAACTCGCACTTCAAACATTTTGTTGTATTAGAACAAAAACACTGTTCAGAACATGTTTTATCTGCAGTGTGAGGTGGTCAGAAACATGAACATTCTGTTCGAGGGACATGTTTTCATCCCCAAAACTGTTTTTGTCTCTGAGTGTGTGGTGATTGCGAACATGTGTCCGAACATTTACCAACAGTTATCCAATCAACTGACAGCTGTCGGTCATATCACGAAGCCGCTCTCACATGACACAACAAAATGGCTCCCATCACATAACCAGCAGCGTCGCTGCTTGATCACAGCGACTGGCAGTCAAGAGAAAATGTTCGCAGTGTGAGGTTACCATGAACAAAAACACGAACAAACTGTTCTGTTCTAATACAACAAACTGTTCGTAGTGTGAGTTGGGCTTAAGATCATGAGATCCTGTATAATTAAGCCCAACTCACACGACAAACATTTTGTTGCATTAGAACAAAAACACTGTTCAGAACATGTTTTGTCTGCAGTGTGAGGTGCCCAAAAACAGTAACATTCTGTTCGAGGGACATGTTCGTGAAATCCAACATGTATGATTTTCGGAACATGTTTTCGTCCTCAAAACAGTTTTTGTCTTCAGGGTGTGGTGATCGCGAAGATATGTCCGAACATTTACCAACAGTATCCAATCAACTGGCAGCTGTCGGTCATATGTGATGAAGCCATTTTGACACAACAATGTCATGTGGCTCCCATCACATGACCGGCAGCCTCGCTGCATTATCGCGGCTACTGGCGGTCAAGAGAAAATGTTCGCAGTGCGAGGTAACCGAGAACAAAAACACGAACAAACTGTTCTGTTCTACATGTAATACAACAAAATGTTCGTAGTGTGAGTTGGGCTTTTACATGTACTGGTTTCATGCTAAATGAAAATGGGTGTTGGGTGGTGCAGTATTCAATGTCACAGAGCCAACACTAGACTGTGAAGCAGGCCAGCCACAAGAAACCAAGAGGGCAGAACCAGGACACCTGTGGATTTTCTCCTCGTTTGATATACATGTAGATTGGAACTTCCCATTTCTTCATATGGATATAACACAATGCTTATAGTAAAGCCTACATTTTGACTGTTCAAAATTGGATAAGAACTTCAATTTGATTGGTCAATTTGAATTTGCTCATTTCAGACCCTGTGAAGTGTTTTCAGTGCTGGTAGTGGTTTCCCTGGCAGATCCAGGCTGTACTTGGCTCATCATGCACGCTTGTCAGTATATGACAACTGGACCATCAGGCCATTCTCCAATCCATCATTTTACACATCCTTATTCAAAGCAATATACAATGTACTACATTCCTGTACAGCTACATTGTAGTCTTGCATCATTAGTGGACAAAAAAGAAATAATGTGATAGCACTGGTATTGAGATGGGTGGGTATAAACACCTCTCACAGTGCTTTAACAATCCCCTCCAGGTTTGCATGCTCACACAAAGTTCTACTTAATTATTTACCTCATTCCAGTTTTGTCAGTGACCTGACAACCCTGTTTCCATTGACCTGACAGCCCTGTTCCCAGTGGCCTGACAACCCTGTTCCCAGTGACCTGACAATCCTGTTCCCAGTGACCTGACAGCCCTGCATGTTCCCAGTGACCCGACAGCCCTGTTCCCAGTGACCCGACAGCTCTGTTCCCAGTAACCCGACAGCCCTGTTCCCAGTGACACGACAGCCCTGCTCCCAGTGACCTGACAGCCCTGTTAGCAGCTGGAAAATTAAGGTGGATTGCCTAATTCTGAAAGCCTGAGTAAGTCAGGTGAGGAAATATAGGAACCCGTCCAGGTGATTAGAACCATTTCATAACCGGCAGTGTGTGGGTCAACAATACTTGAAGCCAAGTATGAACATGAAGCTGCGCTATCCAAACCCCTCGGCTCTGAACCCCAGCTATTATAATAAGGGTGTCTCTACCAATTGATTGGCTTGTGGGAAGAAATATTTACCCATGGTATTGTAAGAGTACTTTCCTTGAAAAAAAAAAAGTTTTCCTCCCCTTAAATTAATTTGTTTCTTGAATAAATTGAAAGAGCTGTATCGATGTCTCACCAAAACAACAGTACACATGGCTAGATAAATACAGTACATGTATACTAAATGGCACATGTATGTCATTTTCAAAACAGATTTGCAAGCATTCTTTGCATTGTCTAAGAGAATAAATGAATAAATCAGCCATCCAATCAATAAATAAATGTGATAGTATACTAACATGATAATAGAAATAATATGCAAACTTAAATTAACATAGGAATTAGTGGATTCTGTTAGACAAGGGGCATAACTCTGCAAAATACTTTCTGACACGACTCATTTTTGATAGGCATCTAGTTCAGGTCAAGAGAAACAACTGTATCACGTTAGGATGTTGTATATGGAACGGTTCTGAAATTATCACAACAACAAATCATAAATGGATTTTTATTTGTAAAAAGGGGCATAACTCTGCAAAATATTGTCCGAGATGACTCATTTTCGATAGGCTTCTGATTTACGTGAAGATAAATAGATGTAACAAGTTTGGTTGCCATGCATGAAACGGTTCTGTAGATATCGCGGTAACGGATTTTATTAGACAAGGGGCATAACTCTGCAAAATACTTTCTGACACGACTCATTTTCGATAGGCATCTAGTTCAGGTTAAGAGAAACAACTGTATCACGTTAGGATGTTGTATATGGAACGGTTCTGAATTTATCACAATAACAAATCATAAATGGATTTTTATTTGTAAAAATCGACCATAGAGGTCCATGTCCCCCGCTAGCAGCACCAGTTATGGTGGATTACATCCACCATAACTGGCGCTGCTGCTGCGGGGGCCATGGACCTCTATGGTCGATTTTTTGGGGTCGATGATATCTCATATCATTGATAACAGTATGATTTGAAAATGGAGATATCGCTGATGAGCTTAACATAAATCTAATACAGCAGATGGCACCCATATTGGATTATGCACATCCATAAAACATAATACATGACTGTCCTCTCACTAAGGTCAAGGGACTCCCCAAGTTTGAAGTACAGATCAGTTGAATCGTACTCCAGCTATTGTCCGGACAAGATCAAACTGCTTACAATCCAATATGGCTGACGGCGGCCATATTAGATTACGTACATTGCTGAAAAACAATCCCAACTGTCCTCTCACCAATGTCAAGGCACACCCCAAATTTGAAGTTGATCGATTAAATCGTTCACGAGTTATTTTCCGGACAAGAAAATCTAAGATCCAACTACTTATAATCCAATATGGCTGACGGTGGCCATATTGGATTATGCACATCGCTGAAAAAAAATCCAAACCGTCCTCTCACTGATGTCAAGGCACTCCCCAAGTTTGAAGTAGATCAGTTGAATCGTACTCCAGTTATTGTCCGGACAAGATCAAACTGCTTAAAATCCAATGAAATCCAGTATGACTGATGGTGGCCATATTGGATCCAGCACGTCCTTGAAAAACAATCCTAATCCTCCTCTCAACAATGTCAAGGTACTCCCCACATATGAAGTAGATCGGTTGAATCGTTCGAGTTGTTGTCCGGACAAGATCCAACTGCTTATAATCCAATATGGCTGACGGCGGCCACATTAGATTACGCACATTGCTGAAAAACAATCACAACCGTCCTCTCACCAATGTCAAGGCACACACAAAGTTTGAAGTTGATCGGTTAAATCGTTCATGAGTTATTGTCCGGACAAGAAAATCTAAGATCCAATTGCTTATAATCCAATATGGCTGATGGCGGCCATATTAGATTATGCACATTGCTGAAAAACAATCCCAACCGTCCTCTCACCAATGTCAGGGCATACCCCAAGTTTGAAGTTGATCGGTTAAATCATTCACGAGTTATTGTCCGGACAAGAAAATCTAAGATCGAACTGCTTATAATCCAAAATGGCTGACGGCGGCCATATTTGATTACGCACATTGCTGAAAAACAATCCCAACCATCCTCTCACCAATGGCAAGGCACACCCCAAGTTTGAAGTTGATCGGTTAAATCGTTCACGAGTTATTGTCCGGACAAGAAGATCTAAGATCCAACTGCTTATAATCCAAAATGGCTGACGGCGGCCATATTTGATTACGCACATCGCTGAAAAACAATCCCAACCGTCCTCTCACCAATGTCAAGGCACACCCCAAGTTTGAAGTTGATCGGTTAAATCGTTCACGAGTTATTGTCCGGACAAGAAAATCTAAGATCCAACTGCTTATAATCCAAAATGGCTGACGGCGGCCATATTTGATTACGCACATTGCTGAAAAACAATCCCAACCGTCCTCTCACCAATGTCAAGGCACACCCCAAGTTTGAAGTTGATCGGTTAAATCGTTCACGAGTTATTGTCCGGACAAGAAAATCTAAGATCGAACTGCTTATAATCCAAAATGGCTGACGGCGGCCATATTTGATTACGCACATTGCTGAAAAACAATCCCAACCGTCCTCTCACCAATGTCAAGGCACACCCCAAGTTTGAAGTTGATCGGTTAAATCGTTCACGAGTTATTGTCCGGACAAGAAAATCTAAGATCGAACTGCTTATAATCCAAAATGGCTGACGGCGGCCATATTTGATTACGCACATTGCTGAAAACAATCCCAACCGTCCTCTCACCAATGTCAAGGCACACACCAAGTTTGAAGTTGATCGGTTAAATCGTTCACGAGTTATTGTCCGGACAAGAAAATCTAAGATCGTACTGCTTATAATCCAAAATGGCTGACGGCGGCCATATTGGATTACGCACATTGCTGAAAAACAATCCCAACCGTCCTCTCGCCAATGTCAAGGCACACCCCAAGTTTGAAGTTGATCGGTTAAATCGTTCACCACTTATTGTCCGGACAAGAAAATCTTACAGAATTACGGAATTACGGAATTACGGAATCACGGAATTACGGAATCACGGACACCGGTGTTTCTAAGTCCCCCCCCCTACTAAGTAGCGGGGGACAAAAAGGGGCATAACTCTGCAAAATATTGTCCGAGATGACTCATTTTCGATAGGCTTCTGATTTACGTGAAGATAAATAGATGTAACAAGTTTGGTTGCCATGCATAAAACGGTTCTGTAGATATCGCGGTAACGGATTTTATTAGACAAGGGGCATAACTCTGCAAAATACTTTCCGACACGACTCATTTTTGATAGGCACCTAGTTCAGGTCAAGAGAAACAACTGTATCACATTAGGATGTTGTATATGGAACGGTTCTGAAATTATCACAATAACAAATCATAAATGGATTTTTATTTGTAAAAAGGGGCATAACTCTGCAAAATATTGTCCGAGAGGACTCATTTTCGATAGGCTTCTGATTTACGTGAAGATAAATAGATGTACCAAGTTTGGTTGCCATGCATGAAACGGTTCTGTAGATATCGCGGTAACGGATGGACGGACGTACGGACGTACAGACGTACGGACGTACGGACAGCCGTACATGATGACGACAATACCCCTAGGCCAAATTTGACCGAGGGGTAAAAACAGGAATGATCAAATGGAACAGTACCAAAATCGATACATTTAGTGCATTGTACATGTACTTGCATGTATCACTTTTTGTATCTATTAAAGAAAATTTTCCACACGGGCAAAGTGTATTTCAAATATTCCAGTTTATTTCAGATTTCCAGGTCTACTTATATACATGTATATAATTTCAATTATCACCAAATTCAGACAATTTCAGACTACAAGTCTCAGCTGGAGGATTAACTTATCCCTTGAACATGTCCAATGTTGAGCACAATTTCCATTGTAGAGTGGTCTGACACCAACAGACCTTTTCTTCTTTAACAGCTATTTTCTTCCTTTCAATGATGTGTCAGGCAATGTTCGACTCTACATGTACATTATATATTCATCATTTTCCATGAACCATTTCTCCAGAAGGTGAGAGGAAGTATACATGTATTTTAAGTATAAATGTAACCTGTTATCTCAAATCAATCTCAATGGGGGACTTAGAATATTATGAGAAGACTACACCGAATACGTACCCAGCAGATGGAGATGTCAGAAATAAATGAATATTTTATAAAGCAATCGTGGCACTGCCACTGCGCTCAATAATAATGAGATTCTAATAGTATCTGGAGAGTTCTCAAGATTATTGACATGAAACCATGAGACAATTTTCGTCATCTGGAGAATGGGATAACTATCCATGCTAATGCCACCCGAGTCAGACGAGACAAAAACTGGTGGTAAACACAATTAGTAATACGAAGGTTTCAATGAAAGTACAATACACAATGGGCCATGTCAACATTGAAAGACTGACAGCAGCAATAATGGAGGTAACTCCTCTTTACCGAGTTATTACTGAAGATCAATCGAATTGGCAAATACGAGTCCCTAAGCAACCACCCAAACAGACAATAGAAGACAAAAATGGAGTCTGCGACAGATAATATTACATCTATATGCTGATAGATCCATCAGAAAGGAGAAATAAATAAGATATACAATATGTGATCATCATCATTGTTTGAGTATTACTATTGACCAGTGACTGTATGTAGTCTGCTTCAATTTCCATGCACATTGGGTATTTTTAGGTAACCCAGGGAGCAAGGATTAAGTCATGCAGTATGATTGCTGATATACCAACTGCCACAAATGTATATGTAAACATTTATGAATACACTAAAACTACATGTATAGCATCAATTAACATTCAGTATTACTGAAACCACAAAAGTTATCGAAATGTATTCAATTTTAATAGGCTTGTGCCTTGCCACACATCAATGCTGTATACCAAATTTGAAGTCTCTAGATGGAACGGTTCAGCTTCTAGAGCATTAACTTCGTTACATGGATATTTTCTGTTTTGTTGCCATGGAAACCACAAAAACCATCAAAATTTATCGAATTTCAATAGGCTTGTGCTTTGCCAAACATCAATGCTGTATACCAAATTACCAAATTTGAAGTCTCAATCTGGATGGAACGGTTCAGCTTTTAGAGCGTTAACGTTGTAATATGGATATTTTCCGTCTTGTTGCCATGGAAACCACAAAAACCTTCGAAATGTATCCAATTTCAATAGGCTTGTGCTTTGCCACAGATCAATGATGTATACCAAATTTGAAGTCTCTAGACAATGGTTTGGCTTCTATACCGGTCACAAGAATTGTTGACGAATGACGACCAGACGACCGACGACCGGTTGACCGACCAGACTGCCAACAGAACCCCGCAGCCAAATAGGCTGAGGGGTAAAAACACATTCATTGTACGATACTTGTATTTATTTTTCCCCTCTCAGATGTCTTGACATCATTGACCATGTACAGGAAATGATGCTCTGACGCAATGTTTCAAATATATGGTGAAATGCATCTGTTCATGTTGTATCACTGCACCAGACCAGGGCATCATTTTCCACCCAGTGGCATGAAGGATGCATTCCATGCATTTACATTTATTTACTCGTTGTTGCATTTTGAACAAATTAGGCAAAATGGTCTATTGTTTTCCAAGAAATACAACTTGGCAATTAAGCTAGGTAGACTGACTCAGACTCCTTATCCAGTTGATAAAGCGTCTTAGGAGAATGGTTTTATTTTATGTTTTTACATTGTGGGCGTTCATGAAATTTATCCAATTGTCAGGGCCAAAATTGGATAGGCCGTGATGTGGACAATCTTTTTTGCCTATACTTTAACATTGTCATCCCAACATAAATTTCTAAAAAGTTGGCTCATTATCTGGAGTTTACTTGGTGACATCACAAAATCCCTTTAAAATCCCTGAATATCAGATTTGAACTCCAATATCTCTGTAAGCGTTTGGAGTATCCACATGGGGTAAGAACTTACATGTACATGTATCTTACATGTACTTACGACCATGAGCACTTTCTTGTCCTGAAAATGGCCCCAGATCATTTACATGTAGGTAAGAATAATTAACAATTACATTAGTATAGACCATGCCGAGTCAGGCAAAATATGTACACGTTTTTTTTTTGTCCCTCCTTAGAAATTCTGAAGTTGGGGGACAAGATATTAACCACACTATACTTGAGTTGCACTATATAGTGGTCTTCATAACAGTAGCATCTATACATATTACAGCTGGTTCATACTCCATGTAAGAATCATGAGACAATTAATGCATACAATAGCCAAGTCTAAGAACAACAATGTGTCTAGACTTGAACCTTTTCAGCCGCACAAATACTCAGACAATAGCTTCCAACATGAAGTATTTACCTTACAGCTAGTTACATGTACATATTAGGAGACTTGGCAGTGGTTGTGATATACTGAAACCCACTGTGTAATAATGAGGGACCAGTGTAGATCTAATGAGGGACCAGTGTAGATCTCTATCTTTGTGTTCAATGTTATCACTATTCGGTGCTGTGAACATTCAGGATGACTAAAAGCTCAAATTGCCTGAAACAGATTCACAACTTTTGTTTTTGTACATGTATTGGATAGGACAGGAAAACTCAATAACAGCGGAGCTTATTAAATATTGAAATAAAAAGTGAATTTACAAATTAAGCATTCTCTATTGATGAGACATGTCAATTTCCCCCGGGAAGCTCACAATTGCATTACTTCAATAATTCATAAATGATAATGACAGCGATATTTCTCAGAATTGTTCAGCAGTGCATGTCAGCTATCAACAGCAGCCCCCAGCTATAGCATCAACAGCTGCCTCTTGTAGGGGATTACGGAAGATCTCAGATAAGAAATATCAACTGAGCATAAATCGGGTATATTAATTGTACATGCATAATATCAGGCTCATAGATCTTCATACAATTCACGCCCTGTAACCATGGTAACTTCACACGGCAAACATGACAAATCTGGAGCACAAATCTACAGGATTTCATTGTTGCACAATACACTCTCTTTGCATCCAATCCTCAGTACCTTGGGACCATGTACACGGATATATATATATATATCCATTTGCTACTGTAGAAGGCAACATGTAACTTTTGCCGAAACGTCTAGTATCTGTAAATATATAACGTACCAACCATTTGGACAGTGTTGTGAATTTCCTGCTTCGATGTATCTATATTGACATTTTCACAAAGTATCCGATTGGATCCTGTCCTACCCAATTAGCTGTGGGAGGTGAATTTTGTTTGGCTATACAGTGTTTCCTGTGTTTTCCTCTTCATCTCCTCGTATCCCTCGGGATCCGGCGTTATGGGTTCGAAACAACTAGTGGTTGGTAGAAACTGGCTCAAACTAATCTACAAGATCATGGACAAGTATACCAACAACCAGAGCCATGCGGATTTCCTAAGGAGATGCCTTTTAGCGAGAGCAATCCCTAAAGGTTTCCGGATAGTTAAACCTCCCAGTACAGATCTTCCAGATGACAGGAAGGTACGATGGAACGATACCCTCCGAAAGGCTTCCCTGGATTTGATAAAACAAACCAAACTACATGTAGGCCTTCAAAGCAAAGGCCGACAACTGGGTAAACAGATTCACGATTTGTGGACCGAAATACAGCAAACTACAGAAACAACAGCGGTCGAGGACTTGAAACAGAAGCTTGACATACATGCATCCGCAGTAAGTCAAAAACTGTTGGATAAAAAACTTTCAAAATGGGCCAGTTTTTCAGACCTATTATGGAGTGCCTTTGATGATGACAGCCGCCGTACGCAGCCAAAGCACAGAAAAAATAGAAGATGGATAAAACAAGACAGTTGGAATCAGAAACGGAAAAAATTCCCCGCTAATATTACTGAGAATGACACCACAGCATCAGGGTATATTAATCTCACGGACCGAGAACTGACTAATTCTGAAAAATCCCTATTTAACAAAGGGATTAAGTTTTGCCCAACACCTAACAGACTTGATTGGCTAGACCTCCAGAAGGACCTTGATAGTTTTTATCGGAGACTAAGACTTTTAGACAATTTTCACGACGCAGAAGGAGACAGTATTATGGCCGCTGATCACGTAACTACTCAAGACAAGTTTAAGCCCCCGAGCACATGGACCCCTAAACAAGGCAGAAACACCCATCTTGATACTTTCATTTCAGCTATTCAAACAGAAGTTCTATCTCTAGAAGAAAAACGGACACTTCGGTCTTTGAGCCGTGATGTTAATGTGACCATCAAACCCGAAGATAAAGGCTCAGCTTTTGTTATACAACAATCCGACCGATATGTGCTTAAAGCAGAGGAAGAACTGAAAAATGCAAAATTTTACAAACTTGAAACTAGTGATCCTACCGATGAACATGTCAAACGCATTACTACAGTTGTACAAAAAATGTTGTCAGAAGGTGATATTGACAAAAAAACGGTTGACTATCTTGTACCCGAGAATCCTCGGCTCTCCAGATTTTACACTTTGCCTAAAACACACAAACCTAACGTTGATGTAAAATAGAATGTACCCATTAGACCGGTTATTTCGGGAAATGGCTCAGTCATTGAACGATTGTCTGAATTTGCTGACTTTTACATCAATCCATCCATGAAACAGCTTAAATCGTACATACGGGACACATCTCACTTACTGGAGAAAATTAGTGACATTAACAACCAAGGTAATCTCCCTCCAGAAACAGACAGGTTTTCCATAGACGTAAAGGCTATGTACCCTAGTATGCCTCAGCATCTAGGTATTAAAGGTGGTTAAGAGAGCCTTAGATGGGAGGTCAGGAGTTAATCTCCAACCCTCCACTGATAATCTAGTTGAGTGCGTTAAAATATGTTTGGAGGCCAACAGTTTTGAATTCAAATCAAACATTTATAGTCAAATTCACGGTACGTGTATCGGCCCTAAAATGTCTCCAGCGTATGCATGCCTCGGCATGGGTGAAGTTGAAATAAGAATGGAGAAAGAATGTCCTGTGTTACCAAAAGTCTGGCTTAGATATATATGGATGACGTATGGGGTTTATGTGAACATGGTAACCCAGCTTTCAAGAAATTCATGGAGTTCCTTAATGGTTTATATCCAGGGGTACTCGAGTTTACCTGTGAGTACAGTGATACCAGTCTTAATTTTTTAGACACGACCTTGTACCTAAAACATGGATCAATCAAAAGTGATTTATTCGTCAAACCAACTAATCAGCAGATGTATCTCCGGTATGATTCATACCACTCCCCGCATTGTAAAAACAGTATTCCTTTCAGCCAGGCTCTGCGTATTGAACGTATTTGCTCCTCACAGGCAGACGCAGATAGACATATCTTACTGATTTGGAAACCAAGTTGATCGATAGAGGTTATCCACCTACTATAGTGAAAAAACAGATCTCTGAAGCGAAAAACAAAACCAGAGGCCAGGTAATCAATCATCGTGATTCACATCCAAAATCACGACAAGATTTCAAAGCGCCACTTGTGGTTACCAGAAATCCATTCCTTCCACCTTTAAGTAAAATTATTGAAAAACATCTATCAGTTTTGCACCTGTCGCCTAAATTTAAGAAACTTTTACCGAATGCGCCAAAAGTCGTTTTTCGGCAGCCACCCAGCCTCAAAAAGCTACTCGTCAAGGCTAAAGTTAAACCAGTTAATTTACAGCCTACTGATAGCAACGTTTCGGGCTGTTTCAAACAGCACTCTTCCCGTTGTGTGACGTGCCAGGCTCTTAAAGAAGATACGTCCTTTGTCAGTTGTCACTGGTCGGAAATATGTCATTCGTGAAAATGTTACCTGTGTTTCTGAAAATGTCATTTATCTCATAACTTGTAAAAAGTGCAAACTCAAAACCCGACACGCCGGTCACCGCGCTGAGATCCGCAGAGGGGATACTCTTCTAGGCAAACATTTTCACGATAGTGGCTGTGGTTATGACAATCTAACCCTACAGGCCATTGAAATTGTCAAAAATAAAAACAAAACAAGCAGGGAAGCACGGGAACTGTTTTGGCAGTACGAACTTCGTAATTCAATGACCAGCCAGTGACCAGCCAGTGTGATTAGAATAATTTATTTAGCGGCTTTATTGTAGTTAGCGTCGCTGTATTCAGTCCAAGTTGTTTGTCCCATATATATACTCTAGCTTCTACCATGAACTGCTTTTAGTGTTTTTAGTGAACTGTTTTAATCTATTACTGGTAATAACAAGTGAGAAATGACTACATTGTAGTCAAAACCTGCGGCAGTGGCAATAATACAGTGAAAGGCATATCAGCGGAGATAGTGGTAAATGTAGAACAAGCGCCATCTGCCAGTGTTTTCATGCCAAGGGAAGTAATTTTCAACTTCTAACCCACAATTGTAGGAATTGCGTAATAGGTCTGATACAATATATGTATATTCACTTTCCCCGTTCAAAATCCAACGGTTTTGACTAGTCCGTGCCGTCTATTTTGAATTGACAGACGAAGTCACAATGATCGCTTTGGCAATGTCTTGGTACAAGTATCATGTATGCCAAGTTTCAAAACATTCGGTTCAGCTGTTGCTTTTTGCAAATAAAAAAAGCTTTCAAATATTTGGAAATCCAAATAAATTTCAAGGATTTAATCGTAGCGCGAAAATCGACGCGCTTCAGTCACCCTTCTCGCTTACTTTGCCGAGCAAACTGGAAAATTTATATTTCCTTAAGTTAATTTTCAATGAATTTAGTATCAGGTCCATCTCTTTGATCTGTGAAACTATGGAAGGGGGTTGAAGGCTTTACCCAACTGTCCAAGGGGCATAGTTACACTTTTCACTATTCAAATTGAGGCCTGTGACAGTATTGATATTTGATTAGAATAATTAATTAAGTTTCTGCATTTACGTGTGTTATCATCTGCAAACTGAATACCTTGACACTCTTTTCCATGCAGCAAGTCAATGGTTTGCTCCTTCTATATAAATGATTAACTATTTAATTCTTAGGAAATATCATCTCATGTTCGACCAAGCCTTTTTGAAGGTTGCTTATTTTATTAATTTCTTTTTTTTAAAATAAAATTCTGCAAATAAGAAACATTTCTAATCAGTATCTATGGATATCTCCCTATACTCAATTCGCGAATATGTTTGTCACTAATTCATTCCGAAGGTGATTTATGTTCGAAATGTCAGGGCTAGTTCACTGAACAAGGTTTGTGTGCAAGAGAATTATGTCGAATTCTCGTTATTATCTTTTGGTACATCAATTATTGCATTCACAAAAACGGCTGCCAAGTTAAAGTCAATATGAAAGGCATCTAAGTATCAAACTCAAAAACTCCTCCGGGAAATAAGGCCCAAGCTTTTGACAACGAGGTCAAACAGATCGCTTTTATAGTCAGCATCTGCTAATATATGACGTAATTCCATTCGTAAAACTGATTGACAAAGTAACGTAAATTGTGAAGTGTAGAACCAGTAAATTCTAGCCGAAATGGGCTCTGACTTGAGAGAATGATATGAAATGCAATATGTTTCTGCCCATTATCTGCTGATACACATAAGTATTGAATCCACGGGAGTGAATCTAAAGGGATTCTGAGTGCCGAAGAGGACGAGAACATCAATACCAGCGAAGCGAGTCCCTGGCTTGCGAGAATGAGGATAGAGAGCGTGTTCGGAAAGAGGACCATTCAAAATAGCCATGTGCCAAAGTTCATACTTGTAACTATGATGTATTGTTCGCTCATAGGGTTGTCTAACTCATTAAATACAAAATAGTGATTTCTGTATAAAAAACCCAGTTGCGCATAAAGTCAGTTTTGAGTATTATCAATGAGTCGGTTTCGCTAAGACAGTAAGTTCATCTCCAGTGATTGGAGGGTCATTGTTTCGATTCCCACAGAGGGTTAACTTATTCTTCCTTTCAAAACATATTTCCATATATGCGAATTGCTTGGGGGGGATAAAGTTAAACATGATACCAAATTGTCATTTCTATAAGTTAAACATCTTTATTCGACGAAAGTTGGTGAGTTTGTCCCTAACTTCTGAAACGTAATTGTTGCGTTTGTTTTTATGATGCATGATCTATAATTTGATACCAAGTATTATTCAATGTTAATCATAATGACAATGCGTTGCTTATCTACTTCTTCACCAATTTGTGAATTATCTAGATTGGGTAGATAAAATGAGTTATAGATGTAGTTAACTTATTTTTCAACTTACTAAGGCAGTCGCCTATCACTGTATGCAAATTAGCCGAACCACTGACACGGTTGCGGCTCATCTTCCTTGGTATATAGTCAATTCAAGGATCTTAAAAATTATATACGTGTAATTACTGTTCAGTGAAAATGGTAATATCTGAAAACAATGACTGATGTGTCGATCGACAGCTTTTTTTTTAGCGTGTTGACGTAAGAGAATTGATGTCTGAATGGAATTCAACGAAGCAATAATTCATTCCACCAAATATAGTTGCAAATGAATTCAAATGTGCCTGAAGACAGGGTTGTCATGTGATATCGGAGGTTGAAAAGAAAAGTGTGGCAGAGATCACACTCTCTTAGCGCATGCGTATTTCAAAAAGTCACAAGAAGAACAAGAACAACAAGAACAACAACAACGCGAGCCTCTCGTAGACCTGCGTGCCGCAGGTAAAAAGAACGAGTTTGTGACTCAAGACCATTTGCTACTGTAGAAGGCAACATGTAACTTTTGCCGAAACGTCTAGTATCTGTAAATATATAACGTACCAACCATTTGGACAGTGTTGTGAATTTCCTGCTTCGATACATTGTCGCCTAATAACATTTGATCGATTGGTACCAATAAACCAGTGGCGCATAGTCAAATTTAATTATGATTGATAAAGAGTATGTTTTTTCAATTATCAATACCATTTGGAAGCCATGAAATATTGACCCAGTATACACTAACAGCATCTGTGAGCACCATTTTGTGAATTAAGGTGTTTGTGAAGTGAGTGTTGTTGTTGTTGTTACAGAGTATTTTGGAAAATGATGAAAAACGTATGCCTGAAGATAATGACATTGCGCGTGCAGAGCAATGTGGGACTTGCACAATACACGATTCCGGCCTCGGCCGCTAGGATCGCCTTTGTTTTTATTTCCGTTTTGATATAATTGATAGAAACCTGTCGTAGTTTATTCGATTGTGCCGCCATATTCGTTAGCAATGGTGAAAGACAAATATGCCGAATATAAAACCGGCCCACGTACGGGACGATTGAAATAGTATAAACGTTTCCGTTCCGTGTCGCTTATATTTTGGAAACATTCAAGGAATTCCCGTAGGTAAGCAAACTCTATTTGCGAGATACATGTATCATGCAGGTAGTTGTCATTTGAACTCTGCTAAAGTCAATAAATACTGCGACGTCGGCATTAGCTGACAATGGGTTTAAATGTGTATTCATGCCAGCATGCTGTACAGGAGAGCTGTTAGATCTCAGCGGGAATGGAGCTTTCAAAGTTGCCCTGAAAGACAAGCTCAGTGCCTAGCAGACGATAGAAGTGGTATAAAATGGAAATAAAAACAAAGGCGATCCTAGCGGCCGAGGCCGGAACCGTGTATTGTGCAAGTCCCGCATTGCATGTACATGTAGTTCCTAGAGCTGTGTGAAAATGTTAAATAACGAGAGTACAAGGATGCAATACAACAATAAAGGGAAAACCTTACCACTAATCTGTGTCACATTGGGTCAGCCTAAATATACACAACATGGAAGAAGCTCCTGCAAAATACAAGAAAAGAAAGATATCGCTATATAAATATTGACACAGGCAAACTCAATGTAAGGCAGTTAATTGACAAACAATGATCTTTCTCACTGATATATGGAATGACCTACATGTACATTATATCCACTTTCCAAATACGTATACTCAACCTCCAGGGTCTGCAAGGGATCTCAAGGCTGTAGGACATTCCTTTGCAGGGGTTTTCAAGGTGTTACAAACTATGCATTCGTGAATTATTGTACCCTAAATATCCACTATTCAGAGGATCTAATTGAGAAGCACCCATTACCCAATGCATTCCAGGATCTGACATATCTGACTTATCTGACTTTAGGTATCCAGAAACATTTCCATACATCCTGGGCCAAAATTGAAATATTGTTCGCTTGGGGTAACCATACCTATATGTACCCACCAAAGACTCTCCTACCCAAAGCTACATGTAGTTTGTTATTTTTATTTAATTTTTATTTAAACAATTTTACATCATTTATTAATCTGAATAAAATAGGGTCTTACTGAAACTTGCATTGAAATTATATTTTTATTCCAGGAAACTACATGTCTGTGAAGCAGGATCCATACCAATGGTATTATTCTCTCTGGTCTCAGAAAGCAATATTGTCATCAGGTATGGGATTTTTTTTATTATACAATTTTACATCATTTATTCATCTAAATAAAATAGGGTCTTTCTGAAACTGTCTTGAAATTATATTTTTATGTCAGGAAACTACAATGTACATGTCTGTGAAGCAGGATCCATACCAATGGTATATTATTCTCTCTGGTCTCAGTAAGCAATATTGTCACCAGGTATGGGATTACGAAAAAATTCAAATGAAAAAATATATATCTAAAAACTAAAACTCAACCTACATTTACCGACCTTGGTTTGTAGCAAGGTTTATATGTTACCCCAAACACCTTTTTTAAAATTTCGGCCCTGCAGGGCATACTGAACAGTCTTCAGATCATATGCAAACAGCCTACAGGCAATGTACATCTAAATCAGGGCTGATATGTAATTTGGGCACTCAATCTATTCGGTGCAGCAAATGTTTTTAGGGAGGGAAATTCGCCCAAATTAGTGAAAATATTCAAAGTTCCCGAATTCTGGCAAAATAGGTAGGTTTTGAGTCAAATACGAGGCTAAATTGATGAGGAATCTCCATTACTGAACACTGATTCAACACAACAAAAAAAAAAACAATATATATTTTTTTTTTGCTCTGTAATTTGGGCACATCCTAATTTGGGCACAACATTGGGTATTGTAAATGTATTTAGGGTTTATACTTGGTGTAAGAACGCACAAGACAAAGCCTACAATAGCCTGTCTGAGCTCAACAATGCATCTAGCACTAGACGTGACCCTTTTCAGCTGCACAAAAGCCTCAACAATGCGTTCTTACACCAAGTATCGACCATATTTAGGGTGTAATGTAAAGCCCTGTAAATGTACTCTTACAGGTAACAGCCTGATTTGTGATTGCTGTAGTAAGGATAAGTTGGGGCCGTTGTTGTTAGATTTGATTACAGTATTGAACTTTAATGTACGTGTTACTGGGGCTCTTCTGCCAGTAACATATCACTTCTGAAATATTTTTCAATTAATATTTTGACAAAGTAATGCAAACCCTCAATGAGACAAAGTTTCAAATCTGTTTTGCAAGTCATTTGTGAGATATTACAATTTTTCAGAACTGCTATCAAATTTATTTTACATGTACATGTAATAACAATCATGGTCCTACTTCAGTTTGGCAATACGAAACTTAGGATAGGTTTACTGCCAACAGATCATCCGCTTTATAAGGGCATTATTCTAATTTCCATTGATGTTTTAAATTCTACTGAATTATTGAAGACAAAATGTTCTTTATTAAGTTTTTATGCATGTGGATTGCAATTTGCCCTGTGATTTATGGCCATGAACAAACATTACAGGGTGGTAAATTTTACTTGATAATTACAATTCTAGGGAAAATCACATAGCAGGAAAAAACAATCTCTCGAGATGTTCAACATGATGCCAGAGTTCTGCCCACCTGGGACATGTGGGACAGAAACCCTAATTTCATTTGTCTCTAATCTATCCTCTGTAGACAAGATCTTATACATGTATGCAACCCTTGAGGCGATATTAATTCTCAGATATCTAATGGGAGACTGTCTGTCTGGGAACCTGTACAATAAGTGAAGCAGACTCCCGATGATGGTGAATCCTAATGCAATTTGAAGTGAGCCTGTTACACATTGGGGCTATATGCTTTCCATTTCCTGAAACCAATTCTTACAGCGATGGTGAGATCAAGAATAAAATTGCAATTTTGCGGAAGATTCGTTTATACGCAGTTGTGTGAGCAGATGTCACAAATCAAGACAGATTCGTCAAAGACTCCACGGCGAGAACTAAAGACAGTCTGGATTGATTCTTAATGGAGCTCCATACATCGAATCTATTTCAGAGACCGGTCAAAGATAAAACCTTTTAGCCACTGCCGGAACGTATTGATGCTATATTGCATTATAGAGACAATGCATATCCTGGAACTCTCCATCGGCTCTATCGTTTCCGACAATCTGGGCGTTCAGTGATCAATGGCCGTTCAATCACCCCTCACATCAGCATCTGTCGAGTCCAATTCCACAGCGGTCCGTCAGACCCATCACTTTAACTTAAGCCCTGATCCAATTTCTATGAAAATCTGACTTTTGAGCTAGTGGACAAAGGTCAGCGCTTCCTTCCAGAACAGTGTTCACATGGGATCATAAATAATTCTGCCAAATCCTCCATGCCGGCCGAGAAAAATCATTCCATCATCATTCTGCCTTAACTAAGAGACCGTATAGGTAATTGCATTTTCCATGAACAGTTCCATATTTTATACAGACCCCAATAAGCACAAACCTCAAGAGAACGCGTCTTTAACCACATTCACGACTCTCAGACACACTTGTGACAGGCTTGAGTTTGACGTCTGTGACGTGTAAATAAACCAGATGAATGCTCAACGACTATCAATATGGTTCAATATTCAACCAATGAAAGGAAATGTGGTTACACCATTGAACAATAATATATAGTAGGGAATCTACCATTAACTTGGTTCAATAAAAAAATTATGTACATTTGTATAAAGCTCAGTGTATGTCAGGGTGTGAAATAGGAAATCAAATTCTAGTTGCCCATGAGCGAGTATGGGCAACCAACACATCCGAACACATTGCAATTCAAGCAAAATTAGGTAAATGCAAATGAAATGCAACCGGGCCAAGGGATATTTCGCACCCTGATACATGTATGTACATGTACAGGATAATTTCAGATGTTTTCAGTCTTTGCCACTCAGAAGTGTCCACCTCTCTATGAACGAGCCAACTGGTATTATCAGTCAAAACAAAACATATTTAAAATAATTTACATCTTCAATTACAAGCATCTAGTCCGTCATTCAATATTCAGCCATCGTTCATTAATTTGAAGAATATCCGCATCCATAATCTAAGCCCATTTCATGAGCTTTTTAATCATACATGTATGTTACATGATCAAAACAGTTGTCTGAAAACAATTTTTTCCCCATATGAAAATGCTAGTCCTAATGCCAGGCAATCATTATACATGTACATGTATCTTTATTTTCCGAGTGCTCAAGTGTCGGTACAGTACAGAGAGGGTTACATGGGGTGTTGCTAAGGGAGTTCACTGGGGGTGAACGACCCCCTACATGTAGCCCAACGCGTACATATGTTATTTCCAGGCCTTGTTTTTCGTCAAAATTCAAGGGAATCCAAATGGATTCTTGCAACCCAGTTCTATGAGAATCCATGGGAATCCAATGCTATTATTTCTATACAGATTACTAATATTCCCAAAAATTATTTTGCGGGAGTGCTGACGGAAATCGGATTCCTGTGGAAAAACAAGCCTTGATTTCCCTCTACATGTATTGGACTATTTGATAAAAATGGATAGAATGCAGTCAGAAAATTGTTCATATTAATTCTTGTTACCAGCCGATTGTCCCACAACCATTTCCTAATTGTCAGCTGTAGGCCTATGTGGCACAAAGGGTCACCTTTTGTACATAGTCTGACCTATATATAACAAAGTGTGGGATATTACCATTTGCTTGGTGTCAGGATCTACAGACTGGTGAATATGAACTTGCATTCATGGGCAATCACATTGACCCATGTACCAAAATAAATATAGGCCCGAATCCTTCGTTTATACCAGGGGTTGAAATTTACATCTGTCTACCTATCATTATTCTTGAATTACATATACCTGACAATTTCAACGATCACATGTTTGGGTAATTCTTAAAGGTGACAGGTAAACTTTTTGGTCACCTGTCTCATGTGACAGCTCAATTATTTTGAACATTTCAACCCCTGTTTATAGTAGGCCTACGTCTAATTTTGAAAGAATTGTTTCTTGACTTGGAATTCTATTATCACTTGGAGGCAATTTTTTTACCCTGAAATTTCTTGGAAATGTATGCATTTCTTCATTCAAGTTGATGTCTTGGGAAAATATAGTTCTGTACATGTTTAATAACAATTCTCTTTGTATAGCCCTTTCCGGAAAGTGCCTGATCTCCCCTTGAATAACAGCCACTCTTTAAGGTTAGAGGTATGAAAAGCTGCTTCCCAGAAGTAGTCATCTCGGTTTCACTTTTACCAAAGGCACCCACAGTTATTTTGAATAATGAAAAGCTATTAGGTTTATATTTTTTTACATGAACTGATAGCACATATTAGCTATATAATAAGTGTACATTCGAAAGATAATTCTCTAGCAAAACGAGAGATCCTGAAGGATCTTGGCGCCCACCATTGTCCGATAATTATAAACTAATGACAAGGGGATCTTTTTGTCCATTGTTACTAAGAACAAACGACTGATTTGTAATTTTGTTTGCAGAATTTCGAATTTGAGTGAAAAAGATAAAAGATAGTGCCACGGCACTGTAGCGCTCATCTGGCTATAACTGGAGAAAGTGGCTGCGAGAAATTTTTACTGAAGAACTGCAATAGATGAGTTTCTAACTTGCGTTGTCTCCCCTGAACAAAATGGCAACATAGTCGATTTCACAGGAGGTCAAGCTGTAAATTCATGATTGTAATTGGAGGTTATGGAATAAAGGCAATTATACCAAAATATAATGTGTGATTGTCAGTAAGCTGTATAAGCAATAACCAGAACCAATTTTTATTATGTGATTGCAGTCGTTCGTCCGTCTGTCCACTTCGTGTCCGGACAGTACATTGGACAGTTTTTAACCTACGATTCCAATATTTTGTGGGTATATGCACCAGGGGGAGACATGTCGAGTACGAAATATGTGCGACTGGGTTGTTACGATGGCAATGAGATGTAACAGGACATTTTTCCAATGAAAGTAATCTCTGGTGAGGTATGGCCTAACCAAGACATACCCCCATCTGTCTGCGAAGATGTAAAAGATAGTGCCACGGCACTGTAGTCATCTGTCTGTAACTGGAGAAAGTAGCTGTGAGAAATTTTTACTAAAGAACTGTGCGTTTCTAACTTGTGTTGTCCCCCCTGAACACTATAAAATGATCCATGCAGTTATTTCCTGAGATTTTATGATAAAGTTTCATGGGAAATTCAAGATGCGGCAATATTGAATTTTCGAAATGAACCAAAAAAAGGTATCTTGCACAACTGGATCACAAGGGGAACCTTGTATCAACATCCATGCAGTAATATCCTAAGAATTCACGATAACAAAATTTCATGGGGAAATCGAAGATGGCCACCTGGTGGCCATATTGAATTTTTCAATCAAACCATATATGGTATCCTGCACAGCTAGACCCCAAGGGCAACCTCTGTACCAAATTTGAGAAAGATCCATGCAGTAGTTCCTGAGAAATCACGATAACAATGTTTCATCTGGAAATCCAAGATGGCCACCTGATGGCCATATTGGATTTTTCAATCAGACTACAAATTGTATCTTGCGCAACTAGACCCCAAGGGGAACCTCTAGATCTGTACCAAATTTGAGAACGACCCATGCAGTAGTTCCTGAGAAATCGTGATAATGTTTCATCTGGAAATCCAAGATGGCCGCCTGGTGGTCATATTGGATTTTTCAATCAGACCGCAAATTGTATCTTGCGCAACTAGACCCCAAGGGGAACCTGCGTATCAAATTTGAGAAAGATCCATGCGGTTCTTCCTGATAAATCACGATAACGAAGTTTCATAGGGAAATCCAAGATGGCCGCCTGGTGGCCATATTGGATGTTCGAATCAGAGCAGAAAAGGTATCTTGCACAACTAGACCCCCAAGAGGAACCTGTGTACCAAATTTGAGAAAGATCCATGCAGTAGTTAACGAAAAATAATGATGACAAGATTTCACTGGCAAATTCAAGATGGCCACCTTGTGGCCATATTGGATTTTTCAATCAGACCACAAATTGTATCTTGCACAACTAGACCCCAAGGGGAACCTCTGTACCAAATTTGAGAAAGACCCATGCAGTACTTCCTGAGAAATCGAGATAACAATGTTTCATCTCGAAATCCAAGATGGCCGACTGGTGGCCATATTGGATTTCTGAATCAGACCATAAAAGTATCTTGCACAACTAGACACTAAGGGAACCTGTGTATCAAATTTGAGAAAGATCCATGCAGTACTTCCTCATAAATCATGATAACGAAGTTTCATAGGGAAATCCAAGATGGCTGCCTGGTGGCCATATTGGATGTTCGAATCAGAGCAGAAAAGGTATCTTGCACAAGTAGACCCCAAGGGGAACCTGTTTACCAAATTTGAGGAAGATCCACAAAGTAGTTCCTGAGAAATTGCAATAACAATGTTTCATGGGGAAATCCAAGATGGCCGCCTGGTGGCCATATTGGATTTGTGAATCAGACCACAACAGGTATCTTGCACAACTAGACCCCAAGGGGAACCTGTGTACCAAATTTGAGAAAGATCTATGCAGTAGTTCCTGAGAAATCGCGATAACAATGTTTCAATGGCAAATTCAAGATGGCCGCCATGGCGGCCATATTTAAAATCGTATCGACACGGCATGAACAAATTCTGGTGTACTCATTGGGGGGAACATGCGTGCCAAGTTTCAGCTTAATCGGCCAAGCGGTTTCAGAGAAGAAGATGTTTACGCACAACGGACGACGCACAACGCACAACGGACGACGCACGACGCACGACGGACGACGGACGACGGACAGTCAGGCCATGACATAAGCCCATCGGGCCTTCGGCCCAGATGAGCTAAAAAGTGACACTGGAAAACACCAACATATTATCTGTCTAAGTTTAAGGAGTTTCAAGATTTCTAGAAACTGTACTCGATGTCGGTTGTTATAGTACAAGTGAAATGAGTAAAGTTAGTCTGAAAGTGAATGTCCAGAGGATCCTTCGTCTTCGTTTTGTAGTAATTTTTTTTTGGAAGGTGTCATCATTGGGTACTGGAAGCGAAGACAAATCTCTTTGACAATGCATGAGTTTGGCATTAGGAACGAATGCTAATTCTGTTCTATTTACTGGGCTAGTTAGCAGAATTTCGAATTTGAGTGAAAAAGATCGAAAAAGGACACTGGAAATCACCAAGATGTTATCTTTTGGTGTTTCAGAAGTTTCAAGATTTCTTGAAACTGTACTTGATGTCGGTTGTTATAGTGCAAGTGAGAGCAAAGTTAGTCTGAAAGTGAATGTCCGGAGGATCCTTCGTCTTCATTTTTTTTTTTTGCACATCATTGGGTACTGGAAGCAAACACAAGAATGAGAATTTGGCATGAGCTATGAAACATACTACCTAAGATTTTATAATTAGGAACGAATGCTAATTCTGTTCTGTTTACCGGGCTAGTTTGAGATCTCTCTTTTAAGATACCATGCTCGAAAATAGTAAGATGGTTCACAACTTAATACTGAAGTGAAGGGATCCTGTCTGTGCAGTAATGTTGAAACACTGAAAGTGTCTGAATCCTGATTATCTCCCTTGGATCGAAATACGCAGTAGTCTACAGTTGTCAAGTTGTGATGTTGCGTCCCAAGAGTGACATCCCTTCGTGTAGCCGACCCGTCGGCAGACTTACTGACTGACTGACGTACTGTCCGACGGACCACGGACAAAAAACGATTTGAACGGCTAATAAAATATTTAATCACCAAAACTAATTGTGAGGGCCTCTGGTACTTACTGGAAGTTCTCTGCACCAACACGCCCCTAGTGGAACTAGAGCATAGTCTGAGGGATGCACACATTTGATCAAAATGATCAGTAAGGCTGCTTACAAGATACCCCCCGTAAGGGCATAGATACATGGGGGTGGTTAACGTTTCACGAGTAAGCTGAATGGGATTGTGGCAGTGGAAATCATCAGTAAGCATGCTTACAAGATACCCCCCGGATGCACATTTGATAGGAATTGACGAGTATTTGTAGAGGAATATAAGTATACATGTTATGAGTGGCGGCACAGTATGTAACTAGTTGACAATGAGACCTCGCTCGGTTGGAGTGCGGTTAACGGATTGTCTATGCATGTGTCGTGACGATACTCAGATGAGTTTAATGGATTGTTCAGAAAATTGATGTTAATAATGATTGTTGAGAATGGGGTTATGCAGGCATATTGTGTTTTACCTAACTGTTGTTACCACTAGAACCGTGTAGACTTGAAATGGGCTGTTGCAACAGATAGGCGAATTACTGTCATCTGGATAGCCATATTGAAGAGGAAAAGGAAGTAAATGGGAAGTGAAATATTAACCCTTTCGTACTTATACCGGCCAAAACCGGCCGGCATCATATATACCCATAACGGCCGAAACCGGCTGCAATTCACCACCACGCAAAAAAATCGCCGCACAGTAAAATGTTCGTCAAGTGAGAGGTCGTCGGTAGTCCACATCGTTGGACAAGGAAATAGTCGACAATATACGTTCAAATTTTATTGTAAATCATGCAATAAACGTATAACAAGTTTATTTTATTGAAGACGTACCTTCCTTGTGGTGAAAATTGAGAAAATCGGCGAAGAATTTGCCGTTTTTTGACCATTTTCAACACTATCGAAATCCCATTTCCCGCGGTAGAATGTTAGAGATATTGGTTTCATTTTAAAGGTCATTTCCGGGTCTTTCGACCTGTGACGAGTGATTTGATTGGATAGGATTGAATAACGAAGGATTTGATTGGATAGAGATGTGATCATTCTTTGATAGCGTGACCAAATTGACCTCGATCGGGCTCTGTTAGTATCGCGAAGCCCGATTAGTTGAGACGTGTGCCGGTTGAATTTCTCGCCAAAATAACAAAATCCTCTCGCATGCATTTATCCGAACATACAAGGCTGACAAACGAGACTATCAGCAAGTAGCAAAGAGTTAAACTTACTACCTGTAGACGCATATGCAACATCCTGAGCTAGGTCTCATGGTATGGCAGCTACATACAAAATTTGAGAAGAATTTAATCAGCCGTTGTCAAGTTATGCTCCAGAAATGGAATGTTACGGACCAACTGAGAAAATTCTGCCCATAGGTGGCGCCACCTGTAGACGCACATACGCCAAACGCAATCCCAAGCAAGGTCTCATGGTAAGGTAGCTACATACCAAATCTGAGAGGAATCCAATTAGCTGTTAAGTTATGCTCCGGAAACGAAATGTTACGGACCGACAAGAAAAAGTTTTGACCCTAGGTGGCGCCACCTGTAGATGCACATGCGCCAAACGCAATTCCAAGCGAGGTCTCATGGTAAGGTAGCTACATACCAAATTTGAGAGGAATCCAAGTAGCAGTTGCCAAGTTATGCTCCGGAAACGAAATGTTACGAACTGACTTGAGAAACTTTTGACCCTAGGTGGCGCCACCTGTAGACGCACATGCGCCAAACGCAATCCCAAGCGAGGTCTCATGGTATGGCAGCTGCATACCAAATTTGAAAGGAATCCAAGTAGTGGTTGTCAAGTTATGCTCCGGAAACGAAATGTTACGGACTGACATGAGAAACTTTTGACCATAGGTGGCGCCACCTGTAGACGCACATGCGCCAAACGCAATCCCAAGCGAGGTCTCATGGTAAGGTAGCTACATACCAAATTTGAGAGGAATCCAAGTAGCGGTTGTCAAGTTATGCTCCGGAAACGAAATGTTACGGAATGACCCTAGGTGGCGCCACCTGTAGACGCACATGCGCCAAACGCAATCCCAAGCAAGGTCTCATGGTATGGTAGCTGCATACCAAATTTGAGAGGAATCCAACTGGCGGTTGTCAAGTTATGCTCCGGAAACGAAATGTTACGGACGGACGTACAGACATCCGTACGGCAAGACGGACGGCACGACGGACGGACGGACGGACGGCAAGACGGACGGACGGACGGACAAGCTGAAACCAGTATACGCCCCCTACACTACGTGTCGGGGGGGTATAACAAGGGAGATAAAACCCTTTCCGAATTGGGCTATAGGGAAGTATTACTTTAATTGTATGTAAGCTGTGACAAATGAAGCTGTTATAATGAAGTACATGTACTGTAAATCAACCGATAATCAATGCCATATTTACAGTCTCTCGTGTTTGTCAAATCTGCGAGAGCTGTATAATCCCTCTCCTGGATTTTGTTTGTGGGGGTAGTGCAAGAGTGATCACTTTCCCCAATGTACATGTAACTCTCCAAATGTTGCATTTCCAGATTCGAGGAGAGTTATCCTGGAGGTAAATTTGGGAGAGTGATGGAGAGAGTGGTCACTCCTTAAAACCGAGACTGACTGAATTAGTCCTGTGATAATAAATCATAAATCCAGCCACATGCATGTGGGTTACTGTGGAGAAAGAGCACATTCTTAAGGTGGCTCCCTGGTTACAAAAATGAGTGTTCTGCGCAGCTCTTTGCGCATCACAATTACCTCCCTTGTAATCGTAATCTTGTGAGTGAATAGCTAGAATGAGATACTTCGACAGGCAGCGTTTACATTTCAGTGACTCATTTTAGTAAGCAATTGATAAATTTTCCCTTGTGACGTCATGACTTTGAGTGGCAAACTCTTTGTTGGCGTGACATTTGTCGACATCAGGACGTTGCATTGTTGGCACTTCAGAAAAAATGGCGGGAAAAAGTGTGGGTACAGGTGGCTTCAGAGCTCTATTCATGCCCCTTGTTGGATGGCGACCTACATGAAAATTGACTTAATCAAAGTGCCCCATTTTTATATCAATTTTTTATATAGGATGATCTTAATCCCATCATCCCATCCTAAAACATACTTCCCATTCTTGAATAATGGAAGCACTCAGGAAACAGTCCATAGGAGTATGAACATGATAGAGCTCTGTAATCCATGCCTAGATCGACGTGTACAGCTTAATCTTTGAACCCCATTGCAATATGAAGCTCCAGGGAGCCAGCATCAATTCAGTATCAGAGATACCTCACAAAACCACCCATCATCTTGCTGTCAAAATTCACTAAACCCCATCGCTGGCCCACTCTCAGAATAGAAGAATGCCTGCCTCAATGCTGTCCTCTCGAAACAGTCAAACGGAAGCAGCTTATTCATCATTAATCTTATTCATTAATATAAAAAAAAAAATTAATACAATAAATTTGGAGCATTTTCCGCTATCAAATTTGACAACTGCCAAACGTTAATCCACACTCCAGGTTCGGTTTTTTTCAAATTGATAGCTAGAATATAATATGCCTTTTATCAACCAGCATATGGATAGCCACGAATCCCATACATTCTCAAATACTCCAATATCTTAGGAGTCATCAACATGATACATGTAAATGCACTTTTAATACTACTACTATGTGTACTTAGGACTACGGTAATCCCTCTAATTATTGAATCACCCCTTAATTTTGAGAGAAAAATTCTCATAATTCTAATAAATTTAATCACCCTCTAAATCAAGAAAATAACGAAGAGATAATGGATTATCTGCATGAATTCAGACCATTTTATTCCTACGAAGTAGGCTCTCATTTGCAAATGTCCGGTAATGAGTGAGTCCATCCGAATACTTTCGTCGGCAAAATACAGAGAACCGTTGACATTAGAACCTTGATTTTTGGCATGAACGTGCAATAAGGGACTGTTACCAGCAAGTTCTAAGCTGACCTACTTTTGATGAAAATTTGACCTACTTAGGTGAACTATAACATTACGCTTGGACCCAAAGTCATCACCCTGCTTCGTAGGTCCTGTGACGTTAGTCACACTACTCATGTATATATATATATAACTTTATTTATCGAGGGTAACTCTAGATCTGTCAGTTACAAAAACTGTTCTTCCCGAAGGCCCTCCAGAAATAATAAGGAACAAATCACATGACATATAATATAAAATACATAACAGAATAGAATATATACAGGTGTATGAATAGATTTAACAATGAGTAAATAATATGGCAGGGACATCTACCTAGTATAATCCATGGCATGTCCGACTCCTCCTACTCCGCTTTACTCACTCCACAGCGGGTCTCATAAATGTGGCACGGGATAGGGTGGGGTGAGACACCTGGGGTTTTCACTACCCGAGATTCCATGGGCCAGGCTTGCACCCTACAGTAGAATGGGTCGACTTCGCATGCGCGATGAGTAGTGCGCGAGCGTGGGTCGCATAGGTGTGGCGCGGGAGAGGGTGGGGCGAGAGACCTGGGGTTTTCACTACCTGAGATTCCATGGGCCAGGCTTGCATCCTACAGTAGAATGGGTC
>JAVTVY010055563.1:0-29078 GCA_036873755.1 Hanleya hanleyi
AATGGAGAGCTGAAACTCCTTGACTTTATAGTTTATCATATTGGGGTCATTTTGAGCCTATTTGCATAACCCCACGACCAGAGGATCATGGGTAAATTCAAAATGGCGGTCACGTGGGGTACCAGAAAAGTGATGTTTTTGTCATATTTCTTCAAAATTTCTGCTTTTCCGCGATGAAAAGTGGGCAAAAACTGTTTTATTTCACATTACATTAATATTTACTAATTTATCATGCAGTTTTTGCGGAGAAATTGCATAAATAAAAAATTCGGAAAATCCGACCGAAAAATTCGACAAAAAATACCGTTTTGAAAATGACGTCACTGTGACGTATCAGCGCCGGCACCATCTTGGAAGTTTTTTACATTTCTGGTGGATCTTGACCCAAGGGTATAGTGTGGTAAGTTTCAGCCCACCAGCTCAAGAGGTAAGAAAAATAATCAGGGGGCGGCCATTTGCCTCCCCCCCCCCAGGCCAGGATACGTCCCAAAAAGCCCAGGCCAGATAGGGTTAAGGGGAATTAGACACAAGTTACGAAACTTTACGCCATAAATCTTGCACGCTACGCTCGTATTTAGTCTCAGCATGCGATATGTATCGCCAAAGGAGATGATATTGTAAGGCGGGGGTTTTGCCCACAGCCAGCCGACTCATAGGAATGTACATTTCTTCTCTCCATCTGTCAATCACAATGCAAAATACTGGTTGGAATTACTATGGCATTGGATGATATGATCTTGAGTGAATAGGAGGCATGAGACTAAATACTGAGATATTCGATCGGGGAAAATAAGGAGAAGTATACAGGATCTTGGGTGAATCGGGACAATTAACTTGGGGAATTCACAAATATCTGATCGAGGAAATGTAAGGGCGTTTATATGGCATTGGGTTATATCATTATAGGTGAATAGGCACAACGGAGGAAAATACTGGGATATTTGAAAGAAAAAATTAATGTGGAATACTGGGTGAAATTAGTATGGCATTAGATTATATATTGGGGAAACAGCGCAATGAGAGGAAATATCGGGATACTTCAGTGACGACGATGAGGGGAAAATACTGGATGAAATTACTGGAGTACATGTACACATGACATTGAATTATATATGTTCTGCGGTGAATAGAGGAAAATATGAGAGGAAATACTGGGTGCATATACTGGTGTCTATGATTTTGGGGTAATAGGTACAAGAAAGGCAAAGCCTGGTATATTTGATTGAGAAAGGGGAATAGTTCATTGAGGAAAGTAACGGGAAATACTGGGTGAAATTACATTGCCTTATATGATCTAGGGTGAATAGGCACCTCGGAGGAAATACCCGGGGATAGTTGATCTAGAAAACTAAAAGGGAATATTTGGTGAAATTAACACTATGGCATTGGATTATATGATCTTGGTTGAATAGGCACGACGGGAAATAGGGTATATTTGATCGCGGAAAATAAGGCGAAATATTGCGATCACGAAGAATAGGGAGAAATACTGGGTGAAACTAATGATGACATGAATTACTGAGACATTTGATTGAGGAAAATAAGGGGAAATACTCGATGAAATAATGGGTGCGGTCTATAGGGCATTGGATTGTGGGATATTATAAGTGATTAGGCACAATGAGGGGAAATACTGGGATATTTCATTGAAGGAAAATAATGAGAACTACCGGTGTTATGAGCTTGGATGAATAGGCATGAGGGGGAATACTGGGATATTTGATGGAGGAAAATAAGGGGAGTTGGGGTTTGGCTTCGCGTTCGGCTTTTGTTTCGACTCTTTCACTGTTTAACCTGGGTTCACCTGCCATGTCGCGACCTTTAAAAGAATACTGTACACTCATCTCCTGCTTAGATATGTCGTCCATGCTTTGATGTCGAAAAAATAGGAAATGGCATTTGGGGATCCGCCTGTAACGACGTAATGCCCTTCTGATTTGATCAGCGTCTCTCTCAATGCATAGAAATACACCCGCCGAAGAAACGGTGCTGTCATATAAGCACTACAAACATGAACGTACGCTGCACATCATAAACAGAATGAGGAGAGAAAGCAGTGAAAAATTATGGGATATCCGCTTTTTTAAACTGAAATGAGTCGTTTCTATGTAGACCGTCCATTCAACAGACCATTTGAATGTCACTACCACAGATTACTCACGGTGGCGCAGTAGTGATCCCTCGTTTTCTATATGCTAACTTGGGTTTAATAAGATTTATGTTGAGTAATAATCTATTAGAACAAAAACAGTCCTTCCAAAGAATATGTTGAATGTTTCGGAGATCGTTTGAAGAGTATACCGTACATGTATCGTTCGCAAAATATATGATTTTCAGTATGTTGGAAGCACTAATAATATCAAGGAGAGAATTGACTTTTGAGGCAGACCATATTGTAAAGCTGCTCGAGTTAATATGCTCAATATGCGGATAAAATGCATATCTATATCGTAACCTCGCCTTATATCACCTTTGTTAGTATATCTAATCATTCAGAAGTTCAAATTATATATCTTTCGGTCATATAGATAAATGACCTATCCAGGCACATTCAGTGCAGTGTAGGACAATGGCGAATTAACCTTAATGTGTACGGTACTAGATGAACCCGAGAGGCACGTGTCGCCAAATGTTTGGTTCAAGGAAATAGGTTTTAGATGAAAATGCAGTCACTCGCATCAATGGGATGGGGTAAAGCTCCGGGAAGCTATTTAGTATAATCTCTGTTTACTATACATAGTTTGACCTGGGGCCAGGGGTCATTTCCTCATCACTGGACTAGCCACTGGTGTGAGCCATTTCTTTGACCCAAATCACAAATCTCCTTCCAGGATATCACGCCTTAAAAATCAGGTTGATCGCGATACTCCCATGTAAAACAAAGGGTCACAAAGATTAAATGGTCATCGTAAAACACTCCTTTCTTCATCCATCGTCAGTGATAGTAAAATCTACTCACCCCTGTTTAATCAGGCCATAGCCTATATATCACTGACACCTGACGTTGTGCCGGTGCGCATTATACCAAGCCCCCTGGATAACGGCACAATCACACTGTGTGGTACTAACCTCAGTTTAAGATTCTCTTTTGAGTTTTAAAGAATTAAATTGTGATTAATCAGAACAAAAGGACAACATCAGCACATTAATTCTTCAAACGTTGTGAAATATCAAATTACAAGCGTCTGGTCTGTCATTCATTTTTCAGCCGTCGCCCATTAAGGAATCTCCGCGTCCTTAATCCAAAAACCTATTTCATATAACAGCATTAGCACCAAATTAAGGAGTTTAACGTCGCGTTCAGTAATGTTTTATCTATATAGCGGCAATCAAACAAAATTCAGAGTATTTCAACTAAAAGAAGTCAACAACCCAGGAATCCAGAAGAAATCAACACAACACACCAAAAACATGTACATACATTAAACTTATGCAACAAATCGATTCCTCTCAAATAACCTAAAATAAGGCCTTCTTTTATCAGACTAAAAAGATCTTCTAAAGTAGCTGCTTGATAAAAAGAATCGCTTGCAATCTTCAAATCTATACAGTCGATCAGAATATGTTTCACTGTGAGATATTCATGGCATCGAATCGACTTGGGGATGGTTCATTTTTTTTTGGCAAATGCTCGTGAGTCAATCGCGTATGGTCGATTCTACATTGCCTGACCATGGTTTGATCGAACCGTTTCTGCTACTCAGATGAATACATCCTACAATTTTCTTAAACTCATGAAGTTTGTTATTATGTACAGCATCCCATAAAGGTTGAAACAGCTTTATCACATGAGCACATATAGAGGATCTGAAATCGCTATATGGGATTCCAACAGGATCTACCTCATTACCCAGGGCTGTCTTAGCCATTTCATCAGCTTCAGTATTCCCTTTGATGCCAACGTGGCTAGGCAACCAACAAAACACAACATCAGTCTGTTGATGAAATCTACGGTTATATAACTGTAGAATGTTCAAAATGGTGGGGTGAGTTAAATTTATACTCTCAATCGCTTGAAGGCATGGCATTGAATCTGAGAATACGACATATTTTCCTCCTATAGTAGACCCAATACCTTCTAAAGCTGGCAATAAAGCTTTGGCTTCGGCACTGAAAAGCAAACTTTTACCTGGAAATCGACAGGTTTTAGTTTCGGAACTAAAGATAGTAACACATGCTACTCTATCACAGTATACATAATCATTGGTTAGTTTCCCAGTTTTCAACGATGCCGGCAATCCGTATCGCTGATCAGTATTCTTAATTCATATGAGTTTCTACTACAGTTGTTACCTAGAGAATGATATATGGTCTCAGTCACGCTTTTACCGTGTCTGTTCATGAGAACATCAAAGGGATGTTGAAGTATATGGCTTCATACGGACCCTTGCCCCGGATTAACCCTACCTGGCCGGCTCCCTTAGGGCTCCCTTACCAAACTTTCTGCGCTATCTCCGGAACGACAAACAATAGAGAGCTTGAACTCCTTGACTTTATAGTTTATCATATTGGGGTCATTTTGAGCCTATTTCCATAACCCCAGACCAGAGGATCATGGGTAAATTCAAGATGGCGGCCACGTGGGGTACCAGGAAAGTGATGTTTTTGTCATGTTTCTTCAAAATTTCTGCTTTTCCTTGACGAAAAGTGGCCAAAAACTATTTTATTTCACATCATATTTATATTTACTAATTTATCATGCAGTTTTTGCGGAGTAATTGGACAAATAAAAAATTCGGAAAATCCGACCGAAAATTCGACCAAAAAATGCCGTTTTGAAAATGACGTCACTGTGACGTCATCAACGCGGCCATCTTGGAGTTTTTTACATTTTCTGGTGGATCTTGACCCAAGGGTATAGTGTGGTAAGTTTCAGCCCACCAGCTCAAGAGGTAAGAAAAATAATCAGGGGGCGGCCATTTGCCTCCCCCCCCCCAGGCCAGGATACGTCCCAAAAAGCCCAGGCCAGATAGGGTTAAGGGGAATTAGACACAAGTTACGAAACTTTACGCCATAAATCTTGCACGCTACGCTCGTATTTAGTCTCAGCATGCGATATGTATCGCCAAAGGAGATGATATTGTAAGGCGGGGGTTTTGCCCACAGCCAGCCGACTCATAGGAATGTACATTTCTTCTCTCCATCTGTCAATCACAATGCAAAATACTGGTTGGAATTACTATGGCATTGGATGATATGATCTTGAGTGAATAGGAGGCATGAGACTAAATACTGAGATATTCGATCGGGGAAAATAAGGAGAAGTATACAGGATCTTGGGTGAATCGGGACAATTAACTTGGGGAATTCACAAATATCTGATCGAGGAAATGTAAGGGCGTTTATATGGCATTGGGTTATATCATTATAGGTGAATAGGCACAACGGAGGAAAATACTGGGATATTTGAAAGAAAAAATTAATGTGGAATACTGGGTGAAATTAGTATGGCATTAGATTATATATTGGGGAAACAGCGCAATGAGAGGAAATATCGGGATGCTTCAGTGAGGACGATGAGGGGAAAATACTGGATGAAATTACTGGAGTACATGTACACATGACATTGAATTATATATGTTCTGCGGTGAATAGAGGAAAATATGAGAGGAATACTGGGTGCATATACTGGTGTCTATGATTTTGGGGTAATAGGTACAAGAAAGGCAAAGCCTGGTATATTTGATTGAGAAAGGGGAATAGTTCATTGAGGAAAGTAACGGGAAATACTGAATGAAATTACATTGCCTTATATGATCTAGGGTGAATAGGCACCTCGGAGGAAATACCCGGGGATATTTGATCTAGAAAACTAAAAGGGAATATTTGGTGAAATTAACACTATGGCATTGGATTATATGATCTTGGTTGAATAGGCACGACGGGAAATAGGGTATATTTGATCGCGGAAAATAAGGCGAAATATTGCGATCACGAAGAATAGGGAGAAATACTGGGTGAAACTAATGATGACATGAATTACTGAGACATTTGATTGAGGAAAATAAGGGGAAATACTCGATGAAATAATGGGTGCGGTCTATAGGGCATTGGATTGTGGGATATTATAAGTGATTAGGCACAATGAGGGGAAATACTGGGATATTTCATTGAAGGAAAATAATGAGAACTACCGGTGTTATGAGCTTGGATGAATAGGCATGAGGGGGAATACTGGGATATTTGATGGAGGAAAATAAGGGAAGTTGGGGTTTGGCTTCGCGTTCGGCTTTGTTTCGGTCATGAAGCGACAACATAACTAACTATGATGGATGAAAAACTGGTTTATTAAGCACAAGGGAAAATACTGGGATATTTGATTGAGGAAAATAAGAGGGAACACTGGGTGAAATTAGTATGGCATTGGATTATATGACCTTCAGTGAGCGGATATATATTGGGATATTTCATTGAGGAAAATGAAGGGAAATACTGGTTGAATAACTGGTGTATATATATATGAATGTGTGTGAAAATACCGGGGTATAAGTTATAGACGATTAAGGGAAATAGAGGACAGAATGGGCGACTCTGCCAAAGTTAGATGATATGGATACAGAAATAGAAATATATCAAGGGGAACAGATATTTATTGTCAGTGGCTATGGTATGAGGGAGCATGTGTCATACTCTGTATGATTAGGCACAGCGAAGGGGAAATAGTGGGATATTGTATTGAGGAAAATGAGAAATACTGGGTGATATTTACATGGCACTGGATTCATGATCTCGAGAAATAGGCAAAGTGACGGAAAATATTGGGGTATTTTATTGGGGAAAATGAAGAGAAATGGGTGAAATAATTGTTGAATATATAGAGATGATTAAGAGAAATAGAGGTAAGACTGGGGACCTGATCAAGATTAGATGATATGGAAAAAGATGTAAAAAAGATATAATGGGGAATTACCGATGGCTATGCGTCATTGGTATGAGGGAGCATGTGTAGGGCGGTGTGGGGGAACGCGTTGTACGGCATATACTCTGTATAAGGGAAAAATAGTGGGATATTGCATTGAGGAAAATGAGAAATACTGGGTGAAATTTCCATGGCACTGGATTTATGATTTCGGGAAATAGGGTGAACTATTAAATGTTGAGTGAATGGGAAGGATGAGTGGCTATTGGGAGATTTAATTATGAGTGTCCATGGTGATAATTAATCAAAGAATCGATCCAAGAAGAGAGAATGAGGGGGCTTGACAGATGGAAATATTATGTGATACTTCTGTAGTTATGGAAATTAAGAGAATGTATATTGTTTAATAGGAATGCGGGGATTAAACAGTGTCTATGTGACACTGTTAAGAGGGATCATGTGTAGGGCGGGTTGGGGGAAACGGGTTGCACGGCGTGTTCGCACGACCTGTGCCCATCGCGGTGCGATGGAGTGCCCAAGTACATCCATCCATCCATCCAATGTACAACTTGTCGTCGGCGGCAACTGTCAATCAACGGACAGAATGTTACGGTGAACCATGATAGCATCACATATGTTCGTTACCAAGGTGTTATTATTTCAACACGTTGTAGTCGATTTTACATGCACATATTGGAGAATAAATACACAATTTAGGCGAATATATTGCCGTTGTAACAGGTAGCGACTGATCGTTCGATTTCAACGTTTGACGAGCCCGTAATGTCCACACGGTATCGTGCCATCAGTAAACAATATTTATTCTACTTTTAATTGGTTCATAATGATAGCCTAAAATCTTATTTCAGATATACTGAATGCAGTTTTATTTTACAAAAATGAGAAAGATTGAAATAACTTGTCGACGTCACACATGTTGCTCTCCTGGGATTCGAACCCGGTAAAAGAAAATTCGAGGCGCTTGTGATTTAACGTGTGTATCCACTACACCACGACGTACGAATAACTGTAACAGGCTATTTTGTCACTTTAATCAACTTACGAAAACTTCAAACGTTATGAATCATAACTTTTCATTTTTTAGTATGAAGGACTCCTTGGACCAAAAAGATCTTCCAGCAGTGGGAATATAATGTTAACATACAACACCAGATTAAATGGCGTTTTGGTCCAAGGGGTCCTTCGCGTCTAAATGCGTGTCTGAAGGACTCGATTTAGACCTTTTTTCACGAAATAGCACAAGCTGTGGATTTCGGTTTCATGTGATAACTATAATCATAACGCAATCGCACTAATACTTTCACATTAAGTGTACTTATATTTTCTCTTGCCGTTACATTAAAACATAAGTATTTTTATGACATTTTATTTTTTCGATTTCAACCGCACCACGTATAGGCCAAAATCGCGCCTTATCGTACCATCACCTTTGAGAAAGTTTGAGTGGAGGCGCTTGGTGGTATAGCGCTGTTTCATAAGTTTCTGCAATACTGTTTTGTGACGTTGAATTGTGACATTTGACACAGGATCTAGCAAATGCTACTACGCGAGATATGTATACGCCATATGCAGGTCCCATGCACAATAAACAGAGTCATTATAACAACTCAATTAGGGTACGGGCATGTGTGTCACGCCCAAAATTTACTAGGCAGCCATCCGGTAAAGAACCTCAGTAATCTTTATCCAATCAGCAAGCAGCACGATTGACATAATGTCCTTTCCTTTTTTATTACGTATGCGCATTCATGCATTCCGCGGATATACATGTACATATGAGATAAGAACAGAATCACACGATCTGTGCATTATCATTTGCAATGATAAATGCACGATCATGCTTTCAAAAATGCTTTGTGGAACTATACAGGCCTAATGTAACGTCATACAGGTGTCAGATTCAACATTCATTCTTCAGCCGTCGTTCACAAAAAAAAGGTTCCGCGTAAATAATTGAAAGGCATAAATGTAATTGTAAATTCCAAATATGTATAAAATGAAACAAAAATATAAAAAAATATGATTTGGTTTGTTGATCAACGGACTAGAATATATATTATGTTGATTGAGTAAGGACTGAATGATTCAAAGCAAATTTTCTCTCAACAATGACATACATGTATTACTGCAACATTGGTCTACAATTTGGCCATACCTGATGACCAAGATTTCAAGAAAAAAGCAAATATTCGTAAAAAAATAATCATTGAAGAAATAACGCGCTTCATTAGTTTATTAATTAGTTTACGGTGTCGCTACCGGTAACTGTAAAGTTAATAATTGGCAGGAGCTGATTGAATTATATAAACTGCGTGGACGGAAAGAGTTAATAATAGCGGTTGGTGTGTAATCTAGAAGACAATGAAATACACGGATGTTGCTTTATTTATGTACAGTGAAGAATATTATGTTACACCAGGGCTGTTATTAGTATACAAAAGACGGCTAAAGTTAAGTTTTGCCGGGTGGAGATAACTCTTGGGGAGATGACGGGGAGTTCCGCCAGGGGGCGCCACCAGCTCAAGAGACCAAAAACTACCTCCAGCACAGAAGAGTTCCAATCTAGGCGGAGGTAACTCAGGGTCACTATAGTTCCGGCAAAGGGCCCCTGGGCATGTATTCTTCCGCGGTGATGCGGTCTGGTGGTGATGCGGTCGCTGGAAAAAACTTCCGCGGAGAAAAAGTAGTCCCCAGACTTCAAATACACTGCATGGTCCGATTGGGTCGAGTGAGGTATCAAAGTGAAGCATTCGTGAAGGGGCATCCAGTCATGGGTGGATGTATGTAAAATTAGGATTTTTTCCCGAAACTACAAAAAGCGGAACACGGACTATACCCTTAAAATAGGGGAAAACACCTATCAACCCTAGACAAAAGGGCTAATATCGGTCCCCGGGCTTATTGGGACCTGCCTATCAAGTCAATGGGGTGGGTGCGTGTAAAATTAGGATTTTTTCCCGAAAATATAAAAAGCAGAACACAGACTTCACCCCTAAAACTAGTAGGGGAAAACACCTATCAACCCTAGCCAAAAGGGCTAATATCGGTCCCCGGGCTTATCGGGGCCTGCCTATCAAGTCAATGGGGTGGGTGCATGGAAAATTAACATTTTTCCCCCGAAACTATAAAAAGCGGAACACGGACTTTACCCCTACAATAGGGGTCGGTATTATACAATATAAGGGAAAATGCCTGTATGGGGTATGGGGATGGTCAATTTTTTTCGTAAGCTTTACTATGGCTTGTGGGGTCTCGTTTTTCTCGTCTCGCCAAGAAAATGACAATGGGAAGGGTCCCGGAGCGAATCGGTGAAATTTTTTGGAAAAGTCACCGAGGTCTGTATATAGGCCTATAGGCTGGCTATATGGGGGGAGGGGTCCAACCTGGAAAATTCACACACGTTCATTGTGATATGGGTTGTTTGGTCTTTTTTTTTCACGTCTCCTCATTTAGAACACGATGGAAAGGGTCCCGGAGCGAATCGGTGAAATTTTTGGGAAAAGTACCGGGTAGGCCTGTATATAGGCCTATAGGCTGGCTATATGATGGTATAGGTTCAACCTGGGAAATTCACACACGTTCAGTGTGATATGGGTTGCTTGGATTTGTTTTTCACGTCTAGTCATTTAGAACACGATGGGAAGGGTCTCGGAGCGCAACGGTGAAATTTTTGGAAAAGTACCATATAGCCCATATAGTCCCATACTGGCTATATGGGGGTAGGTTCAACCTTGGAATTTCACACACGTTCATTGTGATATGGGCTGTTTGGATTTGTTTTTCACGTCTCATCATTTAGAACACGATGGGAAGGGTCCCGGAGCGAAACGGTGAACTTTTTGGAAAAGTTCACCGAGGCCTGGGTATGCCCATAGGAGCATCCGACTGGACTAATGGTTCGTCCGTTTTCAATAGTCTGCGCATGCGCAGTCTGGCCGTAGTATAGAAAGCAGACATTTTGGGGGTATGTGGGTGTGTGTTTGGGGTAGAGATGGACCGCTATGGATCCGAATGGGTCGTGCAAGGTGTCAAAGTGAAGCTTGTGTGGGTTAGAGTCAGAATGGTGTGTTTTTAAGTGCAAGTCGCGTCAATCTGCGCATGCGCAGTTGGTTGTAGTAAGTAAAGTGGCCATTTTGGGGCAGTACAGGAAGGTATTTGGGGTCGAGATGGACCATCCTTGGTCCGAATGCGTCCTGGAAGGTGTCATCTTGTAGCTCTCGGGGTGTAGACCCCGATTTAAGGGTTCCCCACGTCACCTGTGACGTCACCTGTGACGTCATCGGTGACGATATCAGTACGAGTAGTAGCGAAAGTGGGCATTTTAGGGCACTGAAGGATGATATTTGGGGTAGAGAGGGACCATCCTTGGTCCGAATGCGTGATGGGAGGTGTCATCTTGTAGCTCTCGGGGTGTACATCCCGATTTGAGGGATGTCCGCGTCATCTGTGACGTCATCGGTGACGTCATCAGTACGAGTAGTAGCGAAAGTGGGCATTTTAGGGCAGTACAGGAAGGTATTTGGGGTAGAGAGGGACCATCTTTGGTCCGAATGTGTCTAGGGAAGTGTCATGTTGTAGCTCTCGGGGTGTACATCCCGATTTGAGGGATGTCCGCGTCATCTGTGACGTCATCGGTGACGTCATCAGTACGAGTAGTAGCGAAAGTGGGCATTTTAGGGCAGTGAAGGAAGGTATTTGGGGTAGAGAGGGACCATCCTTGGTCCGAATGCGTCGTGGGAGGTGTCATCTTGTAGCTCTCGGGGGCACATCCCGATTTGAGGGATGTTCACGTCATCTGTGACGTCATTGTTGACGTCATCAGTACGAGTAGTAGCGAAAGTGGGCATTTTGGGGCAGTGAAGGAAGGTATTTGGTGTAGAGATGGACCATCCTTGGTCCGAATGCGTCGTGTGAGGTGTCATCTTGTAGCAACGCCCACCAACACCAAGCTCAATGATTCAACGCCCTGGTGAAATAGCTCAGAAGCTCTGACTTTCTAGATATTCCATGGAATTGTCACTCATTCTTCGAAATGCAGTGACGTCCATCGTTACGCCTTAGCAGACCGGAGAGAGTACGACAACAACAACAAGGAAGAGCCATGAGAGAACAACAACAACAAGAAGTTTTTTCATATAGTTTATTCTCCCCAATGTTACATCATACCCACGCTGGGGGAGCCGCATTGGGTATATTTACAATTCAAGAAGACTCTTGTCCAATCAGAGGCAACCATTTGCATTTGTCATATTCGTTCCTGTCCTTTTGATGTATTCTTGTCCAATCAGAAGTCTCCATTTCAGAAAGTTCCATCTTCGGCCATGTTCGCTCTGAACCGTTTATTCTAATCATCGTCGGGCAGGCCAGAATACCGTTGAGGCAACATATCCTCAGATAGTTGTTTGTGCATTCTGAGTATCTATCAGTGCATGGGTGAATACATTCACCCGATGCGAAGATTCCGTAATTTGGTCACGAAGAACGTAACATTGGTCACCCTCTCTACGACCCACTTGGTGTTGGGGCGCTGTTCATAGGCCCATTGCAAGACATCCAAATGGTCCACTTGGTCCAGCACGGGCTTTAGCGATGTCCGGTTAATGATGGTAAACGGTTGGTCAAATACCCGGATGTTACTGCTCGGGTAAAAGTATCGGACTTGATCTGTCTCCTTATGCTGCAGTACATAACCAAACGCCAGATTTAATTTGAAGGACGTAGCTTGGTCATTGAAGATGGCTTCCACGTAGTTGCGTAGACGGGTGAGGCCAGTCAGTCGGAAATTGTAGATATCTTGAATAGGGCGATGACGGTGGAAACAGTGCCGTATCATGGGCCAATGGCGCCGATAGATGTCACTCACTGGATGGGCGTCCTGTAAGAGATCGCTGGGAACATCCACCGCATCTTCCAGAAAATGTTCGTTGTTGTCAGGCGTATGACTGGGAACAGTAATGCTAGGGACCGGCTGGATATCTAGGCTCTTCTGAACTGTGGGTATAGGCGGGCTCTCCGTGATCGCATCACCAGTGGCATTCGTCTCCCCGGGCTCATCTTCACTAGGTCTGACCCTCATGGGTGCCTCTTTAGTGGAAAGTTGTCGCTCATACCGTGGTGATGGACTATGAATCAAACGTTGGTGCTGTCTTAACTGACTGGGTCGTTTGAAGAGTTGACCACAACCGTTACATTGTTCCGTCGCGCCCTCGTGGAATGAGCGTTCGTGGCGCAGTAAATGATCCTCCCGATTGAATGACCGTGCGCAGGTTGTACAAGTATATCGAGCATCGTTGTGGGTGGAGGCCTCGTGGCGTCGTAAATTATCTAGACGAGTAAACAGCTTCTGGCAAGTTGTGCAAGAGAACATATCGGCTGTGGATCAGGAAATGATGAATGCCGTAAAAATTCCCACTTTTATACGTTTTTCCGTGACATTCGTGTCTTTTCGGCAACCTCCGTGTCTCTTCGGTCACCTCCGTGTCTTTTAGGCAACCTCCGTGACATCTTCGGTCACCTCCGTGTCTCTTCGGTGACCTCCGTGACATCTTTGGTAACCTCCGTGTCACTTCGGGCACCTCCGTGACATCTTCGGTCACCTCCGTGTCTCTTCGGTCACCTCCGTGACATCTTTGGTAACCTCCGTGTCTCTTCGGGCACCTCCGGGACATCTTCGGTCACCTCCGTGTCTCTTCGGTCACCTGCGTAACTATCCGGCTGTTCAGGTGTAAACCCCGATGTACCCGTATGGAACACACAGCTAAAGGACCCGGATAGAAGTACCCGGATGTAGGAGCGGACGTCATTGACAAGAGCCCGGATGTACAAGAACACGGATGTACCCGGATGCAAAAGTGCCCGGATGTAAAAGTGCCCGGATGTTTGCGAATGTTCCACCATTCCGGACTTCTATCAGGTCCATGTTCAGAAGCTCATGTGTGTATGCGTCTGTGTGTGTGCGTGTGTGTGTGCGTGTATGTGCGTGTGTGTGTGTGCTTGTGTGTGTAGGCGTGTGTGTGTGTGTATGTGCGGCCATGTGCGTGTGTATGTGTATGTGTATGTATGCCTCTGTGTGTGTATGTGTGTGCTTGCGAGTGTGTTTACGCGTGTGTGTGTATGCGTGTGTGTGTGCGTGTGTGCGCGTGTGTATGAGTCTGTGTGTATGTGTGCATTGCGTCTGTGTGTATGTGTGTATGCGTGTATGCGTCTGTGTGTGTGCGTGTGTGTGTGTGTATGCAACCACCACCACCACAACCATCACCACTACCACCACCACACACCACCACTACCACCACCACCACCGGGCGATGACGCCCGTCAACGCCACCACCACCACAATCACCACCACCACCACACACCACCATACCACCACACCACCACCACGACCACCATCACTGGGCACACATACCTGGTGCACCCTGTACACTATAGCCCGTAGGGCATAGGGTACGCGGGCTATAGGGTACACCAGGGTGTGGGTGCGATCGGAGCTCTTGGAGTTCAAAGAGTGTGGAGCTCATAGCTCGGAAGTGACATTTGCATATGACCTCTGTGAGGTCACTTCCGCTTCCGTTCACGTGACCCGAACTGACCTTTGACCCCTGCGCGCGCTAACAATACCGGATAAAAATTGCGCTCAGGGGTCAAAGGTCAGTTCGGGTCACGTGAACGGAAGCGGAAGTGACCTCACAGAGGTCATATGCAAATGTCACTTCCGAGCTCTGAGCTCTGAGCCTACGGGCTATAGGGTACAGGGTGCACCAGGTATGTGTGCCCAGTGATGGTGGTCGTGGTGGTGGTGTGGTGGTATGGTGGTGTGTGGTGGTGGTGGTGGCGTTGACGGGCGTCAACGCCCGGTGGTGGTGGTGGTAGTGGTGGTGTGTGGTGGTGTGTGGTGGTGGTGGTGTGTGGTGGTGTGTGGTGATGGTAGTGGTGATGGTGGTGGTGGTGGTGGTTGCATACACACACACACACGCATACACACAGACACACACGCATACACAGAGGCGCATACACACACATACACGCTGCACACACACACATACACACACGCGTACACGCACACACAAGCATACACACACACACACACGCATACACACATGCATACACACACAGTATGACTATTCACATGCAGGACATGAGAGCTTCTGGACATGGACCTGATAGAAGTCCGGAATGGTGGAACATTCGTAAACATCCGGGCACTTTTACATCCGGGCACTTTTACATCCGGGTACATCCGTGTTCTTGTACATCCGGGCTCTTGTCAATGACGTCCGCGCCTACATCCCGGTACTTCTATCCGGATCCTTTAGCTGTATGTTCCATACGGGTACATCGGGGTTTACACCTGAACAGCCGGATAGTTACGGAGGTGACCGAAGAGACACGGAGGTGACCGAAGATGTCACGGAGGTGACCGAAGAGACACGGAGGTTACCAAAGATGTCACGGAGGTCACCGAAGAGACACGGAGGTGACCGAAGATGTCACGGAAGTTACCGAAGAGACACGGAGGTACCCGAAGAGTCACGGACGTCACCGAAAAGACACGGAGGTGACCGAAGAGACTCGAAGTTTGCCGAAAAGACACGGAGGTTACCGAAGAGACACGGAGGTGCCCGAATAGTCACGGACGTCACCGAAAAGACACGGACGTCACCGAAAAGACACGGAGGTGACCGACGAGACACGGAGGTTGCCGAAAAGACACGAATGTCATGGAAAAACGTATAAAAGTGGAAATTTTTACGGCATTCATCATTTCCAGATCCACAGCCGATATGTTCTCTTGCACAACTTGCCAGAAGCTGTTTACTCGTCTAGATAATTTACGACGCCACGAGGCCTCCACCCACAACGATGCTCGGTATACTTGTACAACCTGCGCACGGTCATTCAATCGGGAGGATCATTTACTGCGCCACGAACGCTCATTCCACGAGGGCGCGACGGAACAATGTAACGGTTGTGGTCAACTCTTCAAACGACCCAGTCAGTTAAGACAGCACCAACGTTTGATTCATAGTCCATCACCACGGTATGAGCGACAACTTTCCACTAAAGAGGCACCCATGAGTGTCAGACCTAGTGAAGATGAGCCCGGGGACACGAATGCCACTGGTGATGCGATCACGGAGAGCCCGCCTATACCCACAGTTCAGAAGAGCCTAGATATCCAGCCGGTCCCTAGCATTACTGTTCCCAGGCATACGCCTGACAACAACGAACATTTTCTGGAAGATGCGGTGGATGTTCCCAGCGATCTCTTACAGGACGCCCATCCAGTGAGTGACATCTATCGGCGCCATTGGCCCATGATACGGCACTGTTTCCACCGTCATCGCCCTATTCAAGATATCTACAATTTCCGACTGACTGGCCTCACCCGTCTACGCAACTACGTGGAAGCCATCTTCAATGACCAAGCTACGTCCTTCAAATTAATCTGGCGTTTGGTTATGTACTGCAGCATAAGGAGACAGATCAAGTCCGATACTTTTACCCGAGCAGTAACATCCGGGTATTTGACCAACCGTTTACCATCATTAACCGAACATCGCTAAAGCCCGTGCTGGACCAAGTGGACCAATTGGATGTCTTGCAATGGGCCTATGAACAGCGCCCCAACACCAAGTGGGTCGTAGAGAGGGTGACCAATGTTACGTTCATCGTGACCAAATTACGGAATCTTCCCATCGGGTGAATATATTCACCCATGCACTGATAGATACTCAGAATGCACAAACAACTATCTGAGGATATGTTGCCTCAACGGTATCCTGGCCTGCCCGACGATGATTAGAATAAACGGTTCAGAGCGAACATGGCCGAAGATGGAACTTTCTGAAATGGAGACTTCTGATTGGACAAGAATACATCTAACGGACAGGAACGAATATGACAAATGCAAATGCTGGCCTCTGATTGGACAAGAGTCTTCTTGAATTGTAAATATACCCAACGCGGCTCCCCCAGCGTGGGTATGATGTAACATTGGGGAGAATAAACTATATGAAAAAACTTCTTGTTGTTGTTGTTCTCTCATGGCTCTTCCTTGTTGTTGTTGTCGCACTCTCTCCGGTCTGTTAAGGCGTAACGACGGACGTGACTGCATTTCGAAGAAAATGAGTGACAATTCCATGGAATATCTAGAAAATCAGAGCTTCTGAGCTATTTCACCAGGGCGTTGAATCATTGAGCTTGGTGTTGGTGGGCGTTGCTACAAGATGACACCTCACACGACGCATTCGGACCAAGGATGATCCATCTCTACACCAAATACCTTCCTTCACTGCCCCAAAATACCCGCTTTCGCTACTACTCGTACTGATGACGTCACCAATGACGTCACAGATGCTGCGGACATGCCTCAAATCGGGGTGTACACCCCGAGAGCTACAACATGACACCTCCCACGACGCATTCGGACCAAGTATGGTCCATCTCTACCCCAAATACCTTCCTTCACTGCCCCAAAATGCCCACTTTCGCTACTACTCGTACTGATGACGTCAACAATGACGTCACAGATGACGTGAACATCCCTCAGATCGGGTTGTGCCCCCGAGAGCTACAAGATGACACCCCCCACGACGCATTCGGACCAAGGATGGTCCCTCTCTACCCCAAATACCTTCCTTCACTGCCCTAAAATGCCCACTTTCGCTACTACTCGTACTGATGACGTCACAGATGACTCGGACATCCCTCAAATCGGGATATACACCCCGAGAGCTACAACATGACACTTCCCCAGACACATTCGGACCAAAGGTGGTCCCTCTCTACCCCAAATACGTTCCTGTACTGCCCTAAAATGCCCACTTTCGCTACTACTCGTACTGATGACGTCACCGATGACGTCACAGGTGACGCGGACATCCCTCAAATCGGGATGTACACCCCGAGAGCTACAACATGACACTTTCCTAGACACATTCGGACCAAAGATGGTCCCTCTCTACCCCAAATACCTTCCTTCACTGCCCCAAATGCCCACTTTCGCTACTACTCGTACTGATGACGTCACCGATGAAGTCACAGGTGACGTGGGCAGCCCTCAAATCGGGGTCTACACCCCGAGAGCTACAAAATGACACCTCCCACGACGCATTCGGACCAAGGATGGTCCCTCTCTACCCCAAATATCATCCTTCAGTGCCCTAAAATGCCCACTTTCGCTACTACTCGTACTGATGACGTCACCGATGGCGTCACAGGTGACGTGGGCAGCCCCCAAGGATGGTCCATCTCGATCCCAAATACCTTCCTATACTGCCCCAAAATGGCCACTTTACTTACTACAACCAACTGCGCATGCGCAGATTGACGCGACTTGCACTTAAAAACACACCATTCTGACTCTAACCCACACAAGCTTCACTTTGACACCTTCCACGACCCATTCGGACCCATAGCGGTCGATCTCTACCCCAAACACACACCCACATACCCCCCAAAATGCCTGCTTTCTATACTACGGCCAGACTGCGCATGCGCAGACTATTGAAAACGGACGAACCATTAGTCCAATCGGTTGCTCCTCCACGAGAGCTTCAAATTAAGACCTCATACGACATCATAGGATCATTAGGGGCTCACCTAGACCCCAAAACGTCCACCCCGTATGGGCCTATACCCCCATAGCCATGCAGTATAGGCCTATGGGCCTACCCAGGCCTCGGTGAACTTTTCCAAAAATTTCACCGTTTCGCTCCGGGACCCTTCCCATCGTGTTCTAAATGACGAGACGTGAAAAACAAATCCAAACAGCCCATATCACAATGAACGTGTGTGAATTTCCAAGGTTGAACCTATACCCCCATATAGCCAGTATGGGACTATATGGGCTATATGGTACTTTTCCAAAAATTTCACCGTTGCGCTCCGAGACCCTTCCCATCGTGTTCTAAATGACTAGACGTGAAAAACAAATCCAAGCAACCCATATCACAATGAACGTGTGTGAATTTCCCAGGTTGAACCTATACCCCCATATAGCCAGCCTATAGGCCTATATACAGGCCTACCCGGTACTTTTCCCCAAAATTTCACCGATTCGCTCCGGCACCCTTCCCATCGTGTTCTAAATGACAAGACGTGAAAAAAAAGACCAAACAACCCATATCACAATGAACGTGTGTGAATTTTCCAGGTTGGACCCCTTCCCCCATATAACCAGCCTATAGGCATATATACAGACCTCGGTGACTTTTCCAAAAAATTTCACCGATTCGCTCCGGGACCCTTCCCATTGTCATTTTCTTGGCGAGACGAGAAAAACGAGACCCCACAAGCCATAGTAAAGCCCACGAAAAAAATTGACCATCCCCATACCCCTACAGGCATTTTCCCTTATATTGTATAATACAGACCCCTATTGTAGGGGTAAAGTCCGTGTTCCGCTTTTTATAGTTTCGGGAAAAAATCCTAATTTTACATGCACCCACCCCATTGACTTGATAGGCAGGCCCCGATAAGCCCGGGAACCGATATTAGCCCTTTTGGCTAGGGTTGATAGGTGTTTTCCCCTATTTTAGGGGTAAAGTCCGTGTTCCGCTTTTTATAGTTTCGGGAAAAGATCCTAATTTTACATACATCCACCCATGACTGGATGCCCCTTTACGAATGCTTCACTTTGATACCTCACTCGACCCAATCGGACCATGCAGCGTATTTGAAGTCTGGGGACTACTTTTTCTCCGCGGAAGTTTTTTCCAGCGACCGCATCACCACCAGACCGCATCACCGCGGAAGAATACATGCCCAGGGGCCCTTTGCCGGAACTATAGTGACCTTGAGTTACCTCCCCCTAGATTGGAACTCTTCTGTACTGGAGGTAGTTTTTGGTCTCTTAAGCTGGTGGCGCCCCCTAGCGGAACTCCTCGTCATCTCCCCAAGAGTTATCTCCCCCGGCAAAACTTAACTTTAGCCGTCTTTTGTATACTACTGCTGTTTAAAGGCAACAATTTTCTGGTCTTTTCTGGGGCAGACAGACAGATAGACATAAGGACATTTCAGGACGGCTCAAGTGATAGTATAGATTGTACCTAAAGAGTTGCTAAGGAGGACGAGTGATTCACTGATGTTACGGTGTTACTGTAGGAACCACTTGGCAATTATTCATCACTAATATTATTTATAATTTCTATTATAGGAATAGAACAAATCCCCTGGGGATTTATTCCAATCGGTTGATTTAACTTTTTATTCTGTACCATTCATTTATACTCGTGAATAAACTGAACTGAACTGGTCGAGCGTGAGATAATTTTAACTCATTCAAAACCGGGTCAACTTTCAATTGAAGGCTATCTGTCTTTGCTATGGGGGACACCCTAGTTCAAGTTTCAAGTTTCCCAAGTTCCCTAGTTCCAAGTTCCCAAGTTCCAAGTTCCAGCGCTGTAGTTCCAAGCTCCAGTTCCCCAAAGCTCCCCCTCCGCAGTTTCAAGCTCCAGTTCCCCCAAGCCCCATCTTCAAAGTTCAAAAGCTACAGTTCAAAAGCTCCCAGACCCAACTACTCTCAGATAAAAAGGCTTGAGGGGTAATAAATGACAAGCTCCATATGGTTTCAGAAAGATCGCTACCGATACTGTTCAACATCTAGTACTAAACCTCTCGTAATACAGGGCATGTCGCCAGTAGTATACTCTACGCAAATTGAACCCTATTGACCTACTTTTTTGTTCCCCCCGGTGGAGGATTGAGGAGGAACTTGATCACGTGACGATCATGTGATCGTTGGGGGAAAACTACCTCCAGCACAAGAGAGTTCCAATCTTGGGGGAGATAACTCTGGGTGACTATAGTTCCGGCAACCTGTAACCGTTGTATTCATCCGCGGTGATGCGGTCTGGCCGCGGTTTTGGCGGTGATTCGGTCTCGGGAAAAAGCTTCTAATGGGCTGGGTGTGGGATTGAAATATCGGCATTGTGCGCATGCGCGGTGGCCCAAGGGTATGAAAATAGACGTTTTGGAGCTAGGGGAGCCCCTAATGGTCCAATGGGATCGAGTGAGGTATCAAAGTGAAGCATTCGTGAAGGGGCATCTGATGGACTGGATGTGGGGTTGCAATATCGGCATTCTGCGCATGCGCGGTGGCCCAAGGGTATGCAAATAGACGTTTTGGTATCTAGGGGAGCCCCTAATGGGCCGATGGAGTTGTATGAGGTATCAAAGTGAAGTATATTTCAAGCATGGGTGGGTGCATGTAAAATTTTTCCTGAAAAAATACGGAACGCGGACTTTATCCTAAATTACGTGAAAATGCCTATATGGGGTATGGGGGGTATAGGACCATCCTGGGAAACCTACTTCTATACATTTGCGGTAGGGTTGTGGGGTCTCGTTTTACTCGTCTCGTCATTTAGAACATGATAAGAAGTGTCCCCGTGCGAATCGGTGAAATTTTTGAAAAAAGTCACCGAGCCCCATATAGTCCCATACTGGGGTATAGGATCAATGTTTGTCCCCCTGGGAAACGTACTTCTATACATTTGCGGTAGGGTTGTGGGGTCTCGTTTTACTCGTCTCGTCATTTAGAACATGATAGGAAGTGTCCCCGTGCGAATCGGTGAAATTTTTGAAAAAGTACGATATAGCCTCATATAGTCCCATACTGAGGGTATAGGACCGATGTTTGTCCCCCTGGGAAACGTACTTCTATGCATTTGCGGTAGGGTTGTGGGGTCTCGTTTTACTCGTCTCGTCATTTAACATGATAGGAAGTGTCCCCGTGCGAATCGGTGAAATTTTTGAAAAAGTACGATATAGCCCCATATAGTCCCATACTGAGGTATAGGATCAATGTTTGTCCCCCTGGGAAACCTACTTCTATACATTTGCGGTAGGGTTGTGGGGTCTCGTTTTACTCGTCTCGTCATTTAGAACATGATAGGAAGTGTTGCGGAGCGAATCGGTGAAATTTTTGAAAAAAGTCACCAAGGCCTGGGTAGGCCCATAGGCCTATACTGCATGGCTATGGGTGTATAGGGCCATACGGGGTGGACATGTTGGAGTCTAGGTGAGTCCCTAATGGTCCAATGGGGTCGAGTGAGGTCTTATTTTGAAGCCCTCGTGAAGGAGCACTTGACTACACTAATGGTTCGTCCGTGTTCAATAGTCTGCGCATGCGCAGCCTGGCCCGTAGTATAGAAAACAGCCATTTTGGGTGCTATGTAGGGGTGTGTTTGGGATAGAGATGGGCTATTCACGGTTCGAATGGGTCGTGTGAGGTGTCAAAGTGAAGCTTGTGTGGGGTAGAGTCAGAATGGCGTGTTTTTAAATGCATGTCGCGTCAATATGCGCATGCGCAGTCTGGCCGTAGTAGAGAAATCAGGCATTTTGGGGGTATGTGGGTGTGTGTTTGGGGTAGAGATGGACCCCTATGGGTCCGAATGGGAGAGAGAGAGAGAGAGAATTAGGGTTTAACGTCGCATTCGGTCCGAATGGGTCGTGGAAGGTGTCAAAGTGAAGCTTGTGTGGGTTAGAGTCAGAATGGTGTATTTTTAAGTGCAAGTCGCGTTAATCTGCGCATGCGCAGTTGGTTGTAGTAAGTAAAGTGGCCATTTTGGGGCAGTACATGAAGGTATTTGGGGTCGAGATGGCCTATTCACGGTTCGAATGCGTCCTGGAAGATGTCATCTTGTAGCTCTTGGGGTGTAGACCCCGATTTGGGGGCTGTTCACAGCATCTGTGACGTCATTGGTGACGTCATCAGTACGAGTAGTAGCGAAAGTGTGCATTTTGGGGCAGTGAAGGAAGGTATTTGGGGTAGAGACGGACCATCCTTGGTCCGAATGCGTCGTGTGGGGTGTCATTTTGTAGCTCTCGGCGTGCAGACCTCGATTTCAGGGCTGTCCACAGCATCTGTGACGTCATTGGTGACGTCATCAGTAGGAGTAGTAGCGAAAGTGTGCATTTTGGGGCAGTGAAGGAAGGTATTTGGGGTAGAGATGCTTCATCCTCAGTCCGAATGCGTCGTGTGGGGTGTCATCTTGTAGTTCTCGGCGTGCAGACCTCGATTTGAGGGCTGTCCGCAGCATCTGTGACGTCATTGGTGACGTCATCAGTAGGAGTAGTAGTGAAAGTGGGCATTTTGGGACAGTGAAGGATGGTATTTGGTGTAGAGATGGACCATCCTTGGTCCGAATGCGTCGTGTGAGGTGTAATCTTGTAGCAACGCTCACCAACGCCATTCTTAATGCTTCAACGCCCAGGTGAAATAGCTCAGAAGCTCTGATATTCCATGGAATTGTCACTAATTCTTCGAAATGCAGTGACGCCCGTCGACGCCCGTCGTTACACCTTAACACTCTAACATAACACCATGATATAGACCGGACAGAGAACAACAACAGCAACAACAACAAGGATCACACATGAGAGAACAACAACAAGAAGTTTTTTTTCATATAGTTTATTCTCCCCAATGTTACATCATAACATACCCACGTTGGGGGAGCCGCGTTGGGTATATTTACAATTCAAGAATATTCTTGTCCAATCAGAGGCCACCATTTGCATCTGTCATATTCGTTCCTGTCCGTTAGATGTATTCTCGGCTACTCTTGTCCAATCAGAAGTCGCCATTTCAGAAAGTTCCATCTTCGGCCATGTTCGCTCTGAACCGTTTGTTCTAATCGTCATCGGACAGGCCAGGATACCGTTGAGGAAACATATCCTCAGATAGTTGTTTGCGCATTCTGTGTATCTATCAGTGCATGGGTGAATACTTTCATCCGATGGGGGTGGTGTGTCAGTTTAACCACGAAGAACGTAACATTGGTGACCCTCTCCACTATCCACTTGGTGTTGGGACGCTGTTCATAGGCCCATTCTAAGGGATCCACAGTGCCCAGTTGGGCCAGCATCGTCTCTAGAGACGCCCGATTGGTGATTGTGAACGGATGGTCGTACACTGGGTTGATGGCACTGGAATAGAAATAGCACAATTCACGCGTCATCTTATGGCATAAGATGTACCCAAATGCTACATTTAATGTGAAGGACGTAGGTTGGTCATTGAAGATGGCTTTCACGTAGCTGCGTAGACGGGCGAGGTCGGTCAGTCGGAAATTGTACAAGTCCAATATGGACCAATGGCGTCGATACATCTCACTCACTGGATGATCTTCGGGTAAGAGATCGCTGGGAACATCCACCGCATCTTCCAGAAAATGTTCGAAACAGTGATGCTAGGGACCGGCTGGATATCTAGGCTCTTCTGAGCTGTGGGTATAGGCGGGCTCTCCGTGATCGCATCACCAGTGGCATTCTCCTCCCCGGGTTCATCTTCAGTGGATCTGTCCCTCCTGGGTACCTCTTTAGTGGAAAGTTGTCCCTCATGCCGTGGTGACGGACCATGAATCAAACGCTCATGCCGTTTTAACTGACTGGGTCGTTTGAAGAGTCGACCACATTCTTCGCATGGACGTTTGGATGGCCCATGAATTGAACGTTCATGGCGCTGTAAATGATCTGGGCGCTGAAACGACAGTGTAGGCCTACATATCGTACAGCTATACCGGGCGGTTCCATCGTGCTTGGTAGCCTCATGGTGGCGCAAGTCGTGCCGGCGAGTGAATGATTTCGAGCACGTAGTACAAGTGAACATCTTGGTGGTTGACAGAGTGTCTGATGAAACGGCCAGGCCGTTTCCTTTTTATAACAAGCTAGCTGTTGATCTATTTTTAGCACAATCAGTTCTAAACTAGGCGAAAACCCCTATCACCTCTAGCCAAAAGGGCTAATATCGGTCCCCGGGCTTATTGGGATCTGCCTATCAAGTCAATGGGGTGATGTGAATAACAACAAGTTCAGCAATGTTCATACAGTTTATTATCTCCAATGTTACATCATACCCAGGCTGGGGGAGCCGCCCTGGGTGTGTTTAGTATGTTCACAGCAAAACAAATTGAAATATCAAACACCATATTTTATTATTTAACGCACCGTCACATTAGGTACAAGTGTTTACTGAACTCAAGTCAATGATCAGCATGTAGACATAGAGAGTATGTACGGCATGTTATGGTATTCATCAGTGCACGAGTGACGCATTCAACGGATGGCAGTGGTGGATCAGCTTGGTAAGGAAAAACGTAACATTGGTCACCCTCTTCACTGCCCACTTGGTGTTGGGTCGTTGTTGTTGGGCCCATCCCAAGACATCCAATTGTTCCACTTGGTCCAGCATCATCTCTAGTGACCTCCGGTTAATGATGGTAAACGGTTGGTCGTACACTGGGTTGAAGGCACTGGAATAGAAATAGCGCAATTCACCCGTCATCTTATGGCATAAGATGCACCCAAATGCTACATTTAATGTGAAGGCCGTAGGTTGGTCATTGAAGATGGTTTCCACGTAGCTGCGTAGACGGGTGAGGTTGGTCAGTGGGAAATTGTAGATATCTTGAATAGGGCGATGACGGTGGAAACAGTGCCGTGTCATGGACCAATGGCGCCGAGAGATGTCACTCTCTGGATGATCTTCGGGTAAGAGATCGCTAGGAACATTTATGGGCTCGTCTAGAAAATGTTCGATGTATGACGTATGACTCGAAACCGTAACGGTGGGGTCCGGCCGGAAATCCAGGCTCTTCCCAACTGTAGGTATAGGCGGGCTCTCCGTCATCGCATCGCCAGTGGCGTTCGTCTTCCCGGGCTTATCTTCAGTGGGTCTGACCTTCCGCGGCTCCTCTTCAGTAGGAAGTTGTCGCCAAAACCGTGGTGACGGACCATGGATCAAACGCTGATGCCGTTTTAGCTGACTGCGTCGTTTGAAGAGTTGACCACAATCCTTACATTGTTCCGTCGCGTCCTCGTGGAATGAACGTTCGTGGCGCAGTAAAGCATCTTCCCGATTAAATGGCCGTGCGCAGGTTATACAAGTATACAGTCCATCGTTGTGGGTGGAGGTCTCGTGGCGTCGTAAATTATCTAGACGAGTAAACTTCTTCTGGCAAGTTGTGCAAGTGAACATCTTGGTGGTTGACAGAGTGTCTGATGAAACGGCCAGGCCGCTTCCCTTTTATCGCACGCTAGCTGGTGATCTATTTTTAGCACACTCAGTTCAACTATCCCCAAGTCGAGGGCCGAGCCGTGACATCTTCGGTAACCTCCGTGTCTCTTTGGGCACCTCAAAGCCTGTGGAGCTCAGAGCTCGGAAGTGACATTTGCATATGACCTCTGCGAGGTCACAGGGCAGTGAAGGATGGTATTTGGTGTAGAGATGGACCATCCTTGGTCCGATTGCGTCATGGGAGGTGTCATGTTGTAGCTCTTGGGGTGTAGACCCCAATTTTAGGGATAGCCACAGCATCTGTGACGTCATTGGTGACGTCATCAGTACGAGTAGTAGCGAAAGTGGGCATTTTTTAGCAGTGAAGGAGTATACACTATGTACAAATAGAATACAGGTGGTATGTACAAATAGAATAGTAGTGGTATGTATAAGGTACAAAACAAAATTCTGTCAGGAGTAGGATTCGAACCTACGTCCGGCATTTCGCCGACCTGCACTTAATACCGGCGCCTTAGACCACTCGGCCATCCTGACTTTTACAGTTTTTTAGAATAGTAATGGTATGTATAAGGTACAAAAAAAAAAAAATTCTGTCAGGAGTAGGATTCGAACCTACGCCAGCTCTTCGCCGACCAGCACTTAATACCGGCGCCTTAGACCACTCGACCATCCTGACTTTTTACAGTTTTTAACTCGTGTATCAACAGTCATATAGTGTTCAACATTTTTTCACAAGTCCAACTAAGTAGTGCTCACACCATCGGCCAGGACTTTCCATTTCGGGTAAAAGAAAGTAAAGGCGTCTCGTTGCTAGATGTACGTCCGCATTTGGTGGTCCACCATCCGAAATCCTCGGTTAGCTCCACTCGCACTGGCCTGGCTTTGCAGCACGTTCAAGTACAAGGCTGTGTCGATGTTGGGATCGCACCGGTTCATCCTTTTGCAGCTAAACTTATTTTCGAACGACCAATACATATGGACTGATGATGGACACATGTTCATTCCTATATTTAAAGACTCTACCACCACCACACACACACACACACACCACCACCAACTCCGCCAACACCACCGCCACACACCACCAACACCACCACCAACGCCACCACCAACGCCACCAACGCCACCACCAACGCCACCAACGCCACCACCGGGCGTTGACGGGCGTCAACGCCCGGTGGTGGTAGCCCCCGTGTGGCAGAGCTCTTGGTCTGGCTCACGTGACCGGAACTGACCTTTGACCCGGCGCGCGCGGTGTGAAGGTTTGCGCGCCGGGTCAAAGGTCAGTTCCGGTCACGTGAGCCAGACCAAGAGCTCTGCCACACGGGGGCTACCACCACCGGGCGTTGACGCCCGTCAACGCCCGGTGGTGGCGTTGGTGGCTTTGGTGGTGGCGTTGGCGGCGTTGGTGGTGGCGTTGGTGGTGGTGGTGTGTGGCGGTGGTGTTGGCGGAGTTGGTGGTGGTATGTGTGTGTGTGTGTGTGTGTGGTGGTGGTAGAGTCTTTAAATATAGGAATGAACATGTGTCCATCATCAGTCCATATGTATTGGTCGTTCGAAAATAAGTTTAGCTGCAAAGGGATGAACCGGTGCGATCCCAACATCGACAAAGCCTTGTACTTGAACGTGCTGCAAAGCCAGGCCAGTGCGAGTGGAACTAACCGAGGATTTCGGAGGGTGGACCACCAAATGCGGACGTACATCCAGCAACGAGACGCCTTTACTTTCTTTTACCCGAAACGGAAAGTCCTGGCCGATGGTGTGAGCACTACTTACTTGGACTTGTGAAAAAATGTCGAACACACTATATGACTGTTGATACGCGAGTTAAAAACTGTAAAAAGTCAGGATGGCCGAGTGGCCTAAGGCGCCGGTATTAAGTGCTGGTCGGCGAAGAGCTGGCGTAGGTTCGAATCCTACTCCTGACAGAATTTTTTTTTTTTTGTACCTTATACATACCACTACTATTCTATTTGTACATACCATCTGTATCCTATTTGTACATAGTGTATACTCCTTCACTGCTAAAAAATGCCCACTTTCGCTACTACTCGTACTGATGACGTCACCAATGACGTCACAGATGCTGTGGCTATCCCTAAAATTGGGGTCTACACCCCAAGAGCTACAACATGACACCTCCCATGACGCATTCGGACCAAGGATGGTCCATCTCTACACCAAATACCATCCTTCACTGCCCTGTGACCTCGCAGATGTCATATGCAAATGTCACTTCCGAGCTCTGAGCTCCACAGGCTTTGAGGTGCCCAAAGAGACACGGAGGTTACCGAAGATGTCACGGCTCGGCTCTCGACTTGGGGATAGTTGAACTGAGTGTGCTAAAAATAGATCACCAGCTAGCGTGTTATAAAAGGGAAGCGGCCTGGCCGTTTCATCAGACACTCTGTCAACCACCAAGATGTTCACTTGCACAACTTGCCAGAAGAAGTTTACTCGTCTAGATAGTTTACGACGCCACGAGACCTCCACCCACAACGATGGACTGTATACTTGTATAACCTGCGCACGATCATTTAATCGGGAAGATGCTTTACTGCGCCACGAACGTTCATTCCACGAGGACGCGACGGAACAATGTAAGGATTGTGGTCAACTCTTCAAACGACGCAGTCAGTTAAAACGGCATCAGCGTTTGATCCATGGTCCGTTACCACGGTTTTGGCGACAACTTCCTACTGAAGAGGAGCCGCGGAAGGTCAGACCCACTGAAGATAAGCCCGGGAAGACGAACGCCACTGGTGATGCGATGACGGAGAGCCCGCCTATACCTACAGTTGGGAAGAGCCTGGATTTCCGGCCGGACCCCACCGTTACGGTTTCGAGTCATACGTCATACATCGAACATTTTCTTGACGAGCCCATAAATGTTCCTAGCGATCTCTTACCCGAAGATCATCCAGAGAGTGACATCTCTCGGCGCCATTGGTCCATGACACGGCACTGTTTCCACCGTCATCGCCCTATTCAAGATATCTACAATTTCCCACTGACCAACCTCACCCGTCTACGCAGCTACGTGGAAACCATCTTCAATGACCAACCTAAGGCCTTCACATTAAATGTAGCATTTGGGTACATCTTATGCCATAAGATGACGGGTGAATTGCGCTATTTCTATTCCAGTGCCATCAGCCCAGTGTACGACCAACC
>JAVTVY010055564.1:0-30944 GCA_036873755.1 Hanleya hanleyi
GAATAATCTGTCATTTTCAATGCTAATAATCAGATATATGATGCTCATAGACCATACTAAAACCAGCAACAAGAATGAATAATTTTGCCAAGTGACAAGTAAAAAGAAAAATGACTTGTCGCCTGCGACAACAAAGCCATGAAGTGCCGTTTTTATTTGTAACAGATATATACTTCGCCTAACAAAACAATGTGTGTAGCATAGTTTCCGCAGGCCTCGAAGTTGATAAAATTTACGTGATTTCATGGCCCGTATGACCGATGTCGTTGTTGTCACTGTCATTTTGAAAACCGCTCTCCTGTGCGCGAAGATAGAAAATAACCTTGTGACAAGTCGAGTGATTATGGTACGCGCGATTTCATTAGTCTAATAACTCCATCCAGCCAATCAGTGTAGCTGATAGAATCTGAATGCAGCCTAGCTATAACACGTTTGGTCATGGTGGTTCTGTCATTTTGGTTGAATAGAGCGTTAGTGGCAACTATTCTTCGACAGTAATATGGATCGTTTTCTGAAACGTCGGAATGAAATCCCAGTCACAAGAAGGCAGAACAATCAAGAATTTCTTGCCAAAAATTATCCGTCGAAAGAGTGACTCACATGATATTGAAAACATTCTTTCCCTTGTAAAAATACTGGTTCTACTGTCTGTCACAGATAATATATCCGGCGGTATTTCGGAGACAATTGATCGGGGGATATTGAAACTTCACACAGGAAATAAAATAAAAAGTACTAATTTTATTCCAAAGTATCAAGAAAATCCTTCCAGTAGTTCTCAACAAATCGCGAAAACAGCAATTAGATGGGAGATTTGTAGGTTATTTTTTGACGCCATGACACCAAGTCTGCATGTTATATAACATTGGCAGGTCAATGTCATCATAGCCCCAAAATAACATGGTAGGTATTGGTGATTTTTGTCAATTCCCAGATTAATTACATATGGGGGAATTTTTTTTTTAGTTTATATACTGTGTGAAGTTTTAAAGCTGTACGATAAATTTTCTGTGTATTGCAAAACTCGGGGACAAATTACAAAAATCGGCAGACGACGCTGATTATCCTAATTACTTTCCTTCACCTAAGCCAATCAAAATGGTAATTTGTCTGTAAACATGGTGTAGTCTGTCTGTCTGTGTATTCTACTACCCAAATAAATACACTAAAAGAATAACAGAACAAAGTCTGAATCTAATTTGTTCTATTTCATGAAAAATTAGAACACGGTTATATAAGGAAGTCAAAACTTGGTAATATTTTGAGACAACTACTGTCAACAAGGTGACAAGTAAAAAAAATAGTCCCTTGTCACCTGGGACAAGTAAAGTTTTACAAACATTTCAACCCCTGTAGAATGGTACTTACAAATGTAAGCTTATATTGACAGGATAGTGAAGACAAATTATATTGCACAATTCTTTATTTGTTTAATAGGACCAACTGCTTGCAAGAAAGATCAGAGACACGTCACAGTGCGGATCATTACATTACAGGGTTTCGGATGATACATTACAGGGTTTCGGATGATGGTGGAAGTGTGTGCATTATTTCATAACTTGGACTATGTGAAATAATTGGTCTGTGACATACCTGCATCACAAGATAATGGCTACCGGTATCATTGGATGTGACAGAAAAGATGAAATGGTAATGTGATACAACAAATATTCAGGCTGAAGCTGTGGTACCATATTACATATAGAAGAGGAACAAAATGGAACTGTGTTGAATCTTCACCATTCCTGAACACCCTTACAAAAAAATCAACCACAATGGCCGGCATACTACTGGTGATAGAAAAGTGACACCATCGTATGCAAACAAAGTCTCATTACTGTGATAGAATGATGAACAATGTGCATATACCTGTAGCCCTCTCATCTGTTGAAGCAGATGGCCCAACATAACGCTCTGCAGCTACATGTAGATGAGAAGACAAGGGTGTTGTTTACTATGAATTAACTGTGATGTTGAATACAAGAAAACAATGCAACACTCGATATATCACAAATCATCGATACATGACGAATAATTGACTTCAGATACAAAAGTCAATGTGTGAAGTCTGACCACCTTTACATGTACTCTGTACAGGAAGGTGGATATAAATTTTTATTTACCATATTATGACTCGGTATGTCCCAGATCATTAATACATTGTGTAATATAATTTGACTCGGGTACATAAGTCACTGTGTGAATTCTGACCACTTATACTCTTTGTGGGAAGGTCTTACACACTTCAACTGTGTATTTAGGTCCCATAACTAAACTTTGATAAAATGCAATTAGCTAGCTCACTCAAACTAAACTGTGATAATGTGCAATTAACTGGCTCTCTCAAATATCCCTGATCAGTGATAGGTTGGACACACATAAACTATGTATGTATGTCCCATTACTAAACTGTGATCAAATGCAATTAAATAATTCTCTCAATTATCCCAGATCAGTGATGTTAAATACATGTACTCGGAATACATAGGTCGCTGTGTGAAGTCCGATCACCTATACTCTGTGTAGGAAGGTTGGACACACATAAACTATGTATATAGGTCCCAACTAATATGTGATAAAATGCAATTAGCTAGCTCACTCAAATCATTGATATTACATGTACTCAGAATACATGGGTCGCTGTGTGAAGTCCGATCACCTATACTATGTGTAGGAAGGTTGGACACACATAAACTATGTATGTAGGTCCCATAACTAATCTGTGATAAAATGCAATTAACTAGCTCACTCAAATCAGTGATATAACATGTACTCAGAATACATAGGTCGCTGTGTGAAGTCCGATCACCTATACTATGTGTAGGAAGGTTGGACACACATAAACTATGTATGTAGGTCCCATAACTAATCTGTGATAAAATGTAATTAACTAGCTCACTCAAATCAGTGATATTACATGTACTCAGAATACATAGGTCGCTGTGTGAAGTCCGATCACCTATACTATGTGTAGGAAGTTTGGACACACATAAACTATGTATGTAGGTCTCATAACTAATCTGCGATAAAATGCAATTAACTAGCTCACTCAAATCAGTGATATAACATGTACTCAGAATACATAGGTCGCTGTGTGAAGTCCGATCACCTATACTATGTGTAGGAAGGTTGGACACACATAAACTATGTATGTAGGTCCCATAACTAATCTGATAAAATGCAGTTAACTATCTCACTCAAATATCCCAGATCAGTGATATTACAATACATGTACTCGGAATACATAGGTCGCTGTGTGAAGTCCAATCACCTGTACTCTGTGTAGGAAGGTTGGACACAAATAAATTATGTATGTAGGTCCATAATTCTCTCAATTATCCCAGATCAGTGATGTTAAATACATGTACTCGGAATACATAGGTCGCTGTTTGAAGTCCGATAACCTATACTCTGTGTAGGAAGGTTGGACACACATAAACTATGTATATAGGTCCCAACTAATATGTGATAAAATGCAATTAACTAGCTCACTCAAATCATTGATATTACATGTACTCAGAATACATAGGTCGCTGTGTGAAGTCCGATCACCTATACTATGTGCAGGAAGGTTGGACACACATAAACTATGTATGTAGGTCCCATAACTAATCTGTGATAAAATGCAATTAACTAGCTCACTCAAATCAGTGATATAACATGCACTCAGAATACATAGGTCGCTGTGTGAAGTCCGATCACCTATACTATGTGTAGGGAGGTTGGACACACATAAACTATGTATGTAGGTCCCATAACTATTCTGTGATAAAATGCAATTAACTAGCTCACTCAAATCAGTGATATAACATGTACTCAGAATACATAGGTCGCTGTGTGAAGTCCGATCACCTATACTATGTGTAGGAAGGTTGGACACACATAAACTATGTATGTAGGTCCCAAAACTAAACTGTGATAAAATGCAATTAACTTGCTCACTCAAATATTTCAGATCGGTGATATTAACAGACAATTATGCCATATGTATACAGTAATATTTCATCATACAGCAGTAAGCTAAAAAAAGTTAATAATAATCATGATAATCATTTTGCATCTTGAAGTTTTCATTCCTTAGATGAGGAGTGTTATGAGTCTAACATCAGTTGAAAAGGAGGCATCAAACTTATTGTAGGTGGTACCATCTTGGATGTTACTAAACCTCCCCAGACTCCCTTTCCCATTATTGTAACCCCTGTTACTTGTGGTTTCTGTGATTCATGAATTGGTAGAATTCAATGTTTACATTTTAGCTTTTCATATCTTTAGTTGTTCATTTGATTGCAAACAGTCTAGTGTTTATTTAGAGCATTCATAAAGTTAGACCGCGGTTCACAGTTCCTTATTCGTCATCCAGCGACTCATAGCCGCACCCCAAGCAGCGCCCCCTGGCGTCAGATTTGGGATACAAATATGCAAAGATATCGATTCCACATGAACTCTTGTATATAGATGAAGCTAGGTATTCATATTGTTAGAAATCAGATCTGTTATTAGATTATATCCGAATATGATTTAAATATATGAATTTTATTTCAATTAGTGTGTATTTGTTGATGTATGTTCTGAAATATCCTTCACTTTCTTACAGGTTGATATACTTTTCACTGATGACTGCAAGAAATAACACTGTGATGTAACTTGGTTGCTCATATGGTTCCGATGTATTTGCAAGAATTTAGAATTTAACTAAATCTGCAAATACATGTACAATTTGCACCACAACAATCCGGTGCAGATTTCATTTAAATCTGCATCTGGATGAACGTTAAACCTTGATGTGGTTGTACGTTTAACCTTGATGTGGTTGTACGTTGAACCTATTTCTGAGAAAACATTGAACCTGAATCTGGTTATACGTTGAACCAGTAATTGGTTATAGGTAACACCAAATTTTGGTTCAGGGTTTTCCATGGTTAAACGTTGAACCAGAAACTGGTTCAACGTTTACCTTTCAGTTCAACGTTACACCTTTTCGTGGTTGAACGTTTAACCTCATTTCAGTTCAACGTTAAACCTTGATGTGGTTGTACGTTTAACCTTGATGTGGTTGTACGTTGAACCTATTTCTGAGAAAACATTGAACCTGAATCTGGTTATACGTTGAACCAGTAATTGGTTATAGGTAACACCAAATTTTGGTTCAGGGTTTTCCATGGTTAAACGTTGAACCAGAAACTGGTTCAACGTTTACCTTTCAGTTCAACGTTACACCTTTTCGTGGTTGAACGTTTAACCTCATTTCAGTTCAACGTTGAAATTTGCTTGGTGCTACGTTGAACCAGTTTATGGTTGCAACCGAGTTACATCCACTTTATGGTTGAACGTTTACTCAGCGTTTTTACAGTGTACCGGAGTTTTAGGAACAGTGTATCGGCCTCTTTCTATTTCAAGTGAGCGACAGCTGAGTCTAAATTGTGTTAGGGATTTTCTTAACTTCACATTGTGCACAGAACTGAGATATTCTGAATAACTAGGTTTAGATTTAATGGTGCTATAAGTTCTGAGTTTACGAGAATTATCAGAAGAGATGCAGTCAGTATAAATGTTATTAAACTGATCAACCAGCTGAGAAATACACTGGGTAGGGAGATGCATGCTCCTAGGCAGGTTATGCAGGTGGAGACTTTGTAATATGTGCTGAACTTTGCCAAACCAGGAGACCTTGGTGTGACTTTGTGCTAGACTTTTGTCAGTTAAGTATGCGTGATACAGAAGTCTGCTGGTCGGCAACTGTTCCAGCCTGAGCCAATACTTGATCATGTTGATGAAAACTTGCAGAGAGCATGGATAGAGACCAAGTTCAGCAAGAGCACCAATGTTACTAGCCTTTTTAGGTAAGTGCAGGACAGATTTACAGACTTTGACTGTTGGAATATTACATACGGATCTACTCCAGTTCATAAACAGGTTATTATGACTTAAGTTTACCAAATCGCTGCCCCAGATTTCCGAAGCGTAAATAATTATTGGTTTACAGACTGCATTATAAACAGTGAGGAGTGTTTTAACAGGGGCGCTTTCAGATGTGCATAAATTTGCCTTCATTTTATACCAGGCCCTGAGAGATTTGTTTTTCAGGTGAGTTATGGCATCACGGAATGTGCCGTTGTTTGAAAATATTACTCCAAGATAGGTATAATTGGGTACAATATCAACAGGGTGTGTGTTATAGTTAAACCGGAATTTAGAAGTGCTACATTTAAGTGTGGAATTGAAGACCATCACCTTGGTTTTGGCAATATTCAAGTCTAGTTTCCAATCAGTACAGAAACATTTGAGGTTGTCTAGGTTAGCTTGGAGGCCAATAGGATTAGATGAAATCAGAACAAGATCATCAGCAAATAGGAGATGAGAGACTGTTTTATCACCAAGAATTGGTGAGAATTCGTTGTCCATGTACGTGTGTAAGTTGTTTAAGTAGATTTTAAATACCATAGGGCTACAGACGCATCCCTGCTTAACACCCTTTTCAGAAGAAATAGGTGAAGAAACACCAGATGAAGTTTTAATATTATAGAAGGTACACTCATACATACTCTTTAAGACATTGAAGATTTTTCCATTTATGTTATGTTGTAAAAGTTTATAAAGTAAGCCATTTCTCCAGACATTATCAAAGGCTTTAGAAAAATCCACAAAGCAAACGAAGAGCTGCTTGTGCTGAGTTTTAAATTTGTTAATGAGTGTTCGTAATATAAACACATTGTCAGATGTTCTGTGGTCCTTCCGGAATCCACACTGTGTATCATCAATCATATCATTACTCTCCAGATAAGCTGTAATTCTGCGATTGAGGATTGACAGAAAGACTTTGCCCAGGCAGCTGCCCAAAGCAAGACCTCTGTAGTTTCCAGGGTCTAGTTTATTCCCCTTTTTATATAGGGGTGTAAGATATGAAGTAGTCCAGGTTTTAGGGAATGTGCCAGTGTCAAGGATTAGATTGAATAATTTGAGATAGTGATCTATTAGAGAAGGAGCCGAGCAGCGAATCATCTCATTGAGTATATTATCAGGGCCAGTGGCCGTTTTAGTCTTCAGTTTATTTACTGTAGCTCTTAGTTCAGCAGCAGTAATTGGATAATTTAGGTCTTCATTTATATCCATAGGACTTGACAAAATGTTTTCTAGTTGGGTTTCAACTGACTGATGAAAGGTAGTGTTTTGTGAGCTATCAGTGTTTAGGTCGGTAAAATGGTCAGTCCAGGTCTTAAGATTAATGTTGTCAGGTTCATCATTTGAGGCATCTTCTGTTATGATTCTAATGAGTTTCCAGTACTCTGCAGGATTATTTTCAGATAAGCTAGTTAACTGATCTAAAAGTTTAGTCCTATGTATTTTTTCGTTGTGCACAACATTGACAGAATTTGTAATTAGATTTCATCGTTCTCCATCATACATGAATGTAATAACATAGAGAAAATAAAACCTTATACAATAGCATGATTTATCTTCTTATTCTGTTTGTTGGTGTCGGTTGTGCCCAACATTGGTTTTATCTTCATGAGTGTAATAAACTTGAGACGCTATGAATCTTAGCGACAATCACCAAGTCGTCTGCAAAGAGTAAGTGAGTAATCTTTGTCTGTAATAGTGTGGGGCAATGAGTTTCTTCTAGTTATGACGAAATGTCATTAAGATAGATAGATGGCGCTACTGTCAAATAGAGTAAGTAGATGGCGCTGGCATTTGGAAGCGCGTATCATCCGGGGTTTCATTCAAGGCAGATGGCGCTGATGTTTGAGATTTGCCATCATCCGGGCTTTCCAGTCAATTTTTCACACAGAAATCGACATTTGCAAGGCACGCTGGTTTGTTAGTGATTTCAAAAGTACAGATTTCACAAAAGCGTGGAGTAAAATACAGTATTTTTCCCTCAACAATCGTGAAATTTGAGATTAATTCTCCTTACTGTCGAGAGTCGGTCTGCTTCACCTTTCTGAAGGGTGATTTTATTTTTGATGAATCAAATAACCCAGTAATGTTAAACGTCCACAGATTTTTCTTGGCCTTTTTAAAAATGTTTGTATAGTTCGACTTCCGAGTAAAGTGGAAGGCAACCGTCTTTTCCCAGAGTTGTTTTGAATCCAAATGTTAATAATATTTTCTATGGTTTTTCGAATAATTTCTTACATAAGAATTTCAACAATTTGCAACTTTTTCATATTACAGACAGTAAATGTGAACTAGACAATAAATACGTTGACTGAATAGGCTAACTATTCAATTCAATTCAACTTTTAGTGTACATTGTGTCTGTTCAGAAGTAATAGTATATTGAATTATTCCATTCATTCTAAAATATATGTTAGCCAGTCACATTATCTACACATTGTATTCATTCCAGTCAAATTTATATTCGTTAGAAGCTGGGGTCCAAATGGCAGTACTGTCCGTACTGTCGTTATACTATTTGGCATGGATTAGATACCCAAGAGTATATTCCCAGGTTCTTGGGTTGGTGCTACAAACCGTTTTGAATGAAACATTCCTGGAAAGCAAATCCAGAAAATATATTCAGTTTATCAGAAAAGTTTAAACTGGAAAAAGTCATGAAATAATTGCCTGTTGCAATTTCGATTGTTCAAATGACTTCTCGTGAAATACCGCGGGACTTTTAATAAATGTGGAGTGAGAAAAGCAAAAATTTGTTTCGTATCTGTAATCGAGTTCTTATATGCCTAAGATTTATTGCAAGATTTTGTATATAAGTTACACAAAGTAGAGAAACCTTGACACGCTGGAGGCATATGATATAATTTCCTAAAGCAATTAAGAACTTTTGTTTTAGGCCGATCACTTTTTCAGGTATCAGACAAATAAAAATGAATTGAAAACTGTAAAAATGTTTTCTTTTTTTCATTACACCCATTCAGTTTTCTTGGCACCCCTGTTGAATTTTGTTATACATCCATGTTTGAAATCTAAACACCATGGCAATCTAAATGCGAAGAAGTGTTTGAAAGTCATGTCTGCTCAAAAACGTGAATAAACACGTCGAACCCATTTAGAAACTAAACACCTAGCATAGAGAACTTAAATAACTAAATGCTTGTTACCGTTTACATTTTAAATGCCCTATAAACGGTGTTTGAAACTCATGTCTGTGGAGTGTTTAACTGGCACCCAGAATATAAACACCTACGGTACTCCATGTTAATGGCATGTCCCCCAAAAATCGGAACTTCAAAATGTTTGACATCAGCGAATACTGGACGGATTTTCATTCTGTACAGTTTTTTCTTCTTCTACAGGTCTTGGCTTTCAAATGAGATAGAATAGTTTATTTGCTAGTTACACGCGCCCATATAAGGCATGAGAATCACAGAATAACAGTTAATGATTACAATTGATTTGACGAAATAATTAATGACATATGAATCACAGATTGACTTAGTTAATGATTGCATTTGATTTGCCAATGAATGAATAAACGAATCTATATAAACACATACTGGGTGACACAGTCAATAGGGCATATCATGATATACGAACTACCCGCCAATAGCTGTCTTAATGAGCAAAAAAGAAGCATAATGCTTCAGTTACAGATCAAATCACGCCTCAGTTCTGGTCTGAAAGGCAAGTTCAATGAAGCCAGCATAATGTTTTAATATATAACCATCTTCGCATATCGTAAGCCAAGTAAACATATCGTTTGAAGACAGCAGAAATATGAACGGATATTTTGTAAACACTAATTTCTTCATATTTTCTCTCTCCTTTGAGTAGAGTGGGCATCGCATGACAAAATGAAGTTCATCCTCAACTTCACCCAAAGAACAATTACCACATATTCGATCGTTTGGATTTTTCCTTGTATAGCGACCGACTTCAATGTCCAAGTGGTGAGAGCTAACTCTAAGACGCGTTAATTGTTTTCATTCATTTTCATTTTGAAGGATTTTAAGATAGGATTCTCTTCCAAACTTCCAAACTCTTGAATTTCCCGTATCAATTGTATGTGTGTGATGAAGATATATTGTTTGTGTAAAATGCCTATATCGTAATTGACTCCTCTCTTTTTGGTGTGAGTTCAATTCAATTCAATTCAATTTATTTGTACCAAAGCATACAATATATATATCCGCAAGGGACGTGGCACAAAGGAATCACAGAATCTAACGAATATAAATTTCACTGGAATGAATACAATGTCACATTATGTGTAGATAAGGTTACATGTACTGTAACATGCATCGTGACTGACTAACATATATTGCAGAATGAATGGAATGATTCAATATACTATATAGTCTATTAATTCTGCATAGACATGTCTACAATGTAATGCGGTATTACCCGGCTATTCATACATTTCAGAATGAATGGAATAACTCAATATTACTTCTGAACAGACATAATTACAATATAGTGCGGTGTTACCCGGCTAAATATGTTACAGAAAGAATGGAATAGTTCTATACGTCTGTGTGGAAATGGCTACAATATTATAATGCGGCTACCAATGAAGAATGAATGGAATAATGCAATAAACTTCTGTGTAGACATGGCTACAATATAATGCAGTGATAATATCCAGCTACCAAATATTTCAGAATGAATGGAATAGTTCAATATACTTCTGTGTAGACATGGCTAAAATATAATCGGGTGTTACCCGGCTACCATATATTTCGGAATGGATGGAATAATGCAACATACGTCTGTGTAGACATGGCTACAATACACTGTAAAAAGGAAGTATTTCGAACTACCAAAAGTGGTTGCAACTTGGCTGCATCCACTTTTGGTAGCTCAAGATACCACTATACTGGTAGTTCCAACTTCCATATAGCTACTGGTGAAGTTTCTCAAACTACCACAATGGAAGTTTGTTCTACCATTTAAGGTATTTGGAACTACCAAAAGTGGATGCAGCCAAGTTGCAACCACATGTGGAAGTTTGAACTACCGCCTTGGTATTTCATGGGTTTTTCGAAATACTATTTGTGGAATTTTGACATTTCTGCAAGTACTGTACTGAATCTTTGTGCTTTGTTAGAAACCATTCAATCACAAGGTCTACATTGGCAGTGACAAAATATATATTACATTGTTAGATAGGTTATTTCAAGGAGTAAAATATGTAGTGGTGGAATACAGGGTTCCTACCCTTTGTGAAAGACAAAATTCCAGGACATTTCCAGATTCATACAACCTTTTTCCAGGACATTTTTTAACACCTTTTACCATATTTCATTCAGCAAATTCAACACTACATGTACATTAGAATGAAATGAATATGTATTTCAACTATCACGTTTCATACAGATCTGACCAGATGAAAGAATAAAACCAGTTTGTTAGAAAAAAAAATCCAGTAATTAATTTTGAGTTTCGAGGGGGAGATAGGATAGTAAAATTCAAGGACTTTTCCAGGACAAATATTGTGAGAATTCAAGGATTCCTGGTCCTGGAAATTATTTTCTCAGAATTCAAGGAAATCCAAGACCAGGAGGAACCCTGAGATTAGTGAGAAAAAAAGAAATAGCGTGAGATCAAATGAAAATAAATTACATCGAAGAAACTTAAATTTTGATTAGTGATCATACAAAACAAATGTTGAATTTCATATATTGAAAAAAATTACCAATCTATTTTTTGTTGACATATTACAGCAAAATTCACAACACAGCTTTACCGATATCTCAAAAATCTCAACCGAGAACCAGAATATAAATTTACCACAAAGTTCAAGAATATGTTCTCATTATAATACATTACATCATTTTGGTTCTCGAAGTGTTTTTTGAGTATCAGTAAAAATGTGCAGTCAATTTTGATGTAAAATGTCAAAACACCACAACTGACAATCTTTACATGTATATACATACATTATTTAAAGCACTGAATTGATTCTTTGTATATATGAAATACAACATTTGTTTAGTGTGATCCTTAAAAATGGGCTTCATATAGGCTTAAATTTATTGCGACCATTTTGTGATCTGATATGCTCAGAAAACTGCATGGTTTAAAATGCAAATACATTTAAATCAGCGCCATAGTCTGTGTTGTTGCCTGGACAATAAACTACATACCGCATTTCAGCAGTGTGTGTTGGGTATTAGATCTGATGGCTTCTGGTGACAGTCCTAAGAACATCTTAGTTCATACAGGTGTTTCGATAAGGCCAGTCTCAGTTGATTGTTTGATTCTCATGACATGGAATTTTAAAATACACATGCTACATGCGATAATTATTCATTAGTAATTATGGATTTACAACCCAAAGCATCTAACAATAAAGAAAATAATCTGTTCTGCAATTGATAATCTTAAATCTCTCATGTATTTTAATTATTCGACCCCAAAATATAAATGCGAGACAGTTATGAGAAACGAACAGTCAACTACCAAAGGCCTTAATGATACATCTGTAGTTTATACTGGTGTTTCAGTGATGGCACATCATAGTTTGTACAGGTGTTTCAAGAATCGTACATCCATAGTTTGTACAAGGTATTTTGTTCCACAAACATTAGCATGAGTTGACTGTGTCACTCTCTACAAATATCTGACCATTTCTAAGATATCCAGTGGCACAAACCCAATGGCATGAGCGAACGTCCCCGCCCCCATACCAGTTTCATCCTCGACAGTCACAGGGCACCATTTCAAGATCATATTGCTACCGATAAGCAGTTGCTTGCATGGATATATGGCTACTCTATTCTGTTCTTCACATTTGCTAATAATGCATCGGGGTGGAACATGAATACAGTTTGATATATTTCCAATGTCATAAATGTCATAAAAGTGATGCATAAAAAAGCATAGTTTGACTCAAGTCTGCTTTCCTGATGTCCATTATACTCCATTCTTCTGAACCCTACTTCAACCCTCCTCCATACAGAGAGGTAATCAAAGAAACTTCAAAGATAACTGCATTTCAACCGGCCAGCAGAGAACTGCATGTATCGACCCTCTAGACCACCATATTGTTTGGCTTGGAGAACTGAGAAGTTACATGCATTGTGATAAATCAGCTTTTAGGTCTGTGGTGTTGAATCATCATTTTATGCTGGTGAAAGTATTCAGAAGTTTCTTCTCTTTCTTGATCAATACTCCTAAGGCTTCGATGAGAGTTTAGTAATCACTGCAAGTAAATTTACAAGACCATGGTTACATAATTATAACAAACATTATTACAAGCTATTCCAATGATGTGGAAAATGTTGTGGACCTGTTTTAATATTTTCCAGGGTTCTATTCTAAGTGAAAGACAAAACTTCAAAGTCCATCGAAACTTTCACTGGTACCTCAGTACTGAGTCTGACTGAATACATGTAATGGGAATGTCGTGCCATTCGAACAATGCGCGGCGAGCCCCAACAGCTAATTAATGAACAAGATTACCACTTCCGGCCCCATTCAGGCGTCAGACGTTCTGGAATCCTTTGTTTACAACTGAAGACAGTTATTTGTAAGATTGCAAGTGCCCAAGAATGCTCCAACAACCGGTTTCAACAACAACAACAAAATGTTGAAATTTGACTTTAGGTTATACGCCACCATTAATATTTCTTATTATGTAGTAAATTTGGATGGCACACCTCCAGAAAACCCAATCCCATTATTTCGTTGCAACAAATGACCTACCTTGTTGGAAAGACTGATTTGTTCTGTCAAATTTATCGGCAATTTGAACATGTGATGAGTGACCCCTTTTTTTTGCCAGCCGACATGACAGACATTCACCACGCAGAAACTGAAAATGCCCTAAAACTCCATGGGGGTACCCCACAAAAAGCTGTCACAATGTTGCTGTCTGCAGACACTGTTCCAGCTTTTTTGTATATTTTTCTTTGTCAAAATAAAATATCACTGATCAAACACACAAACATGTATCTACTTCACCTCAGTGTGTTTGTAGCTCTAAGCTGGAGATGGGCTTCTGCTCCTACTATTGCTTCTGCTTCTGCTGTGGCTTTATATATTTGGACCAAGAACGATCGAATGAGGTACCAGGTCTCTGGAATAGAGCCGCTGTTAATTTACCAAGGCAGAGCCGTCCCCTTGGACCATGGGCTCCTGGTCCCTACATATCTCTGCCAGAGCGTCCTTGACCTTTCACACCTCTGCCATGGTGGCATTGACCTCTGTCCCATTCATACCTCTGTGATTTCTTTGGTCAAACTCACACCATGAGGCAGGGGGGAATGTCTCTCCAAACTGCCAGAATAAAAACACAGAACATTTTAGCACGGGGATTTTCACTTAGCAATAATATCAATGCCAAGTCTTATAATACTACTGTTGGGCTGAACTTCAAAATAATAATCTAGCTCATTTTACTGTAACATTCTGCCCTGTCTCATCATATCTGGGCCAGCCTATACACAAGAATTGTCCTGTAATTAAAACTGAAACTTCTCCACTAGCAGCGAATCTCATTTTCGTAAATCCTCTAAAAATAATTCATCACATGAATTGAAATTTCACACAATAAAATCAGAGGATGATCAAATTTATTGAAACTGGATTTGACAAAATGGTCCAAAATCCTGCGGATAATCCAGGGTAGACACTTTAGGAAGCTATTGTCTGAGTCTGTGCAGCTGAAAATGCCAAAGTCTAGACACATTGTTGTCTCGTGATCTTTACATGGAGTGTGAACCTGTCCTTGTTATTTTAATTATTTTAGAGGTTTATCAAATTTAGTAAAATGACCAATTAAATTTTGTTAAAATTGATAGCTGAATTTTAATACAGTGATTGAATTATTACAGGATTTATTATAGCGAGCATCATTTTTAACTTACCTTGGCAAAGTTTCCTTTGTTCAATCTGCTGAACAATCATTGAAAGATCTCGTTAGTCATTCCTCCAGAAGCTTGTCCTTTTGCCACTCTAGTGACACTGGTGAGGTTCAATTCCCTACAAACAGAGAAACTATATTTCAACCAATTTTGAAGAACCTTCATTGCAGAATTAGTGGGGGAGAATAACTGAAGATAATGGGGCAATATAGCTAGAACTCAATACTGAATGTTTTTTGCAACAGTTTTATTGGTATAAAATACTGAACCCATGCTAAATTTTGTAACACTAACCGAAACACAATAATATTCATTTCCCAATTCACACAACGCGAGATAGATTGTCCCGGAAATATTAAAAATTTAGGATCATATTTGCATCACCCCCCCCCCCCCCTTCACCCAACCACGGGGTTTAGTAGTGGGGACTTAGCAAATGAAAGTTGTTAAAAATGCATTATGCTTCAATGCCCTACCCTCTGGGGCAAAACATTGAAGTGAATGCCTACTTTAAACCCCAACCAATTACAATTAATGTCCCATCCCTAGGTAAAAGAAACATTAACTAAATCCCCACATAAACTGAAAACGTGTGAAAGCACCACCCCTGGGAAAACTTGTTGTGAATCCCCAGGTAATCTCCCACTAAGCCCGACCCTTGCCCGAGGTTTGGGGATGTGGGGGGGGGGAGGGGGGATTTTATTTGACTTCTGCTTCTGCATTACCCAACTCCTTGCAACAACTTCGCCCAGCTTGAAGCTATAGCCCAATTCGTAAAGGGTTTTAGACTCCCTTATTCCACTTGGGGCGTATTGGTGCAGAGAACTTCCGCTATTAAAGTACCAAAGGCCCTCACAATTAGTTTTAGTAATTGAATATTCTATTTTTCAAGAATATTATATTTATAATGTACATGCATACAAGATCCATCGGAACTTCATGTGGAAAATATCAACAGAATTGTTTTTCAGATAGATTTTCAGGAATAGTTTATCGATATATTATTCAAATTAATTGCGGCCTTTTGGACTCCCTAACTCAGAATCCTGGCTAAGCCTCTGATTGCGGGTGCCTTTGGTAAAAGTGAAACCGAGGCGACTACTTTCCGGAAGCACCTGTTCATAGGCCTAGCTACCTCAACCTTAAAAAGTGGAAAAAGCTATAGGAAACACGAGTGCGACTAACGATCAGTCATCCAAGGCCTAGTGCCTGTGGTGTGTGTGTGGGGGGGGGAGGGAGAGGGGGTCTAAATGAGCCCCATCTATTGACCTTAAAACTAAATGACGAAGTGGTTGTAAATGCATGTATGACGTATGAATCAATTCTGAGCAATTAAAACAACTGTATTTTAACCAGTTCCCGCACATTTGCCGCCAAAAGTTCAAGAATGTACCATGGTTGTGGTTGTTGGAACATACACGGTCAGATTAGGCGCTCAGCTGAGTGAAAAATATTTGATGAATCTTCATTGATCTCGTTAAATTTTGTATGGAAGAGATGCTTAGTCAAAACTTGTGTCACATTTGAGGATACAATACATGAAAATAGTCATACTTACGAAGATTGTTGCCGGCTATCGAGTAAATCGAGACTCGATCGCACATCACCTCACTGGTTTGGCTGCGACCGTTGCTTTTTGTCATGATCACGTGCTGGTGACGAATATTGCTGACGTAACACATACACCTAGCGGATGATGCCGGCAGACAGAGTTATGTCCCCTCTGAAATTACAACACATATAAGGGAAGTGGGAAGAGGTGCCGACATACTGACTGCGTCACATGACTTCACAGAATAGTCCTCTGGTTAACCTATTCTAAAGCACATACCAAGAATCTAACAATTCGTGATATGTGTTGTATCTCATGTACGCTTTTATTGTACCTGTTCATGTGGCAACTTGGATGATATGACCACATGGCCCCTTGCACCGGCATAAGCGGTATTAGATACAAATCTAGAGAGCTATGATGGAAATGCTCTGACAACTCGTATACTGGTAATTGGTGAGCTGTTTCGCTGTGACAACTCGTACATTGGAGATTGGTGAGCTGTTTCGTCGTCAGATGTAAATGACGGCATTCAACACAAAAGACTAGTCTGTAAGGCCCGATGTCAACCCAGCATCAACTTCCCACAAGTGCCAACATATATCAAAGACCAAAAGGTCTGTACAGGGGGCGGGCCTCGGGGACGAAACGTCCACCAGCAGAATCTCGCCATATACAGGAAAAAATTACAACACATATAAGGGAAGTGGAAGAGGTGCCGACATACTGACTGCGTCACATGACTTCACAGAATAGTCCTCTGGTTAACCTATTCTAAAGCACATACCAAGAATCTAACAATTCGTGATATGTGTTGTATCTCAGGTACGCTTTTATTGTACCTGTTCATGTGGCAACTTGGATGATATGACCACACGGCCCCTAGCACCGGCTCGTGTACATCTTGTTCGCCGTTGTACAAGAAGTAAATCCAAATGCTATCTTATTTTAAGCAAAATTGTGAGCATTCGGGACTTTGAGAGGAGGCAACCATCACCACGCCTCACGCCTATGCGCATTCCCGGCATCTTACTGCTCTTTACCACGGTAGCGTACTGCATGCCGCGTGCGCTTCGGGTTTTTAACGGTACCCCGGTACCGGTTCATCATGTAAATGTTTCACTTGACAGTCCAGTACTGTATATGCACCTATATCACGCAATATTACGCAAGAGGGTTGACTTGAAAATACACTGAACAGTGTATGTTAATTTGTACGACGACTAGCAATCAAATTGCTTTCTTGTACGTACTTTACTGTATAAGTTGTACGAAGTCACGCATCCGGCATCTCAAAAAACTTACTGGTTTTTCGGATATATACCAGATTTGGTAACTCAAAATACCAGATGTGGTAGTTCGATGATTTCAATATCAAAACTACCAGATCTGGTGTTTCAAAAAACTTCTCCGGATTACAAACTTCTGAATGTAGTATTTCAAAGGTCCTATTATGGTAACTCAAGAAACTTGTGTGCTAACTACCATTTTTGGAAGCTGGAAGTTCCAAAACCAGTATCACACGTTCCAACAAGTGGTAGTTCAAACTACTTCCTTTTTACAGTGTATAAGGACAATATAGTGCGGTGTTACCCGGCTACCGTATATTACAGAATGAACGAATTCAATACATTTCTGTATAGACAAGACTACAATATAATGCGGTGCTATGCAATTATCATTCAATATCACAGTACGTGAACTGTACACGGAGGTAGTTATTACTCTTTGCAAGAGAATGTATCTAGCCGTTTCGTTTGCATGGAGTGAAAAATAAAGTGTGCCACAGCAGTAGCAATATCACCCGGAGGGTCAAGCATGAGAATGAAAAGTTCATTCAAGTTGAAACTTAGAATATCAGGTTTAACTTGGGAGATGGATAGAAATGCCTGTTTTCTATGGGAGTTGTACCTGGGACATTCGAGCAAAAAGTGATATTCATTTTCTACCTCATTTAAATGACAGTGTTTGCAGATTCTGTCTGATACCGGAGTTTTAGGAACAGTGTATCGGCCTCTTTCTATTTCAAGTGAGCGACAGCTGAGTCTAAATTGTGTTAGGGATTTTCTTAACTTCACATTGTGCACAGAACTGAGATATTCTGAATAACTAGGTTTAGATTTAATGGTGCTATAAGTTCTGAGTTTACGAGAATTATCAGAAGAGATGCAGTCAGTATAAATGTTATTAAACTGATCAACCAGCTGAGAAATACACTGGGTAGGGAGATGCATGCTCCTAGGCAGGTTATGCAGGTGGAGACTTTGTAATATGTGCTGAACTTTGCCAAACCAGGAGACCTTGGTGTGACTTTGTGCTAGACTTTTGTCAGTTAAGTATGCGTGATACAGAAGTCTGCTGGTCGGCAACTGTTCCAGCCTGAGCCAATACTTGATCATGTTGATGAAAACTTGCAGAGAGCATGGATAGAGACCAAGTTCAGCAAGAGCACCAATGTTACTAGCCTTTTTAGGTAAGTGCAGGACAGATTTACAGACTTTGACTGTTGGAATATTACATACGGATCTACTCCAGTTCATAAACAGGTTATTATGACTTAAGTTTACCAGATCGCTGCCCCAGATTTCCGAAGCGTAAATAATTATTGGTTTACAGACTGCATTATAAACAGTGAGGAGTGTTTTAACAGGGGCGCTTTCAGATGTGCATAAATTTGCCTTCATTTTATACCAGGCCCTGAGAGATTTGTTTTTCAGGTGAGTTATGGCATCACGGAATGTGCCGTTGTTTGAAAATATTACTCCAAGATAGGTATAATTGGGTACAATATCAACAGGGTGTGTGTTATAGTTAAACCGGAATTTAGAAGTGCTACATTTAAGTGTGAAATTGAAGACCATCACCTTGGTCTTGGCAATATTCAAGTCTAGTTTCCAATCAGTACAGAAACATTTGAGGTTGTCTAGGTTAGCTTGGAGGCCAATAGGATTAGATGAAATCAGAACAAGATCATCAGCAAATAGGAGATGAGAGACTGTTTTATCACCAAGAATTGGTGAGAATTCGTTGTCCATGTACGTGTGTAAGTTGTTTAAGTAGATTTTAAATACCATAGGGCTACAGACGCATCCCTGCTTAACACCCTTTTCAGAAGAAATAGGTGAAGAAACACCAGATGAAGTTTTAATATTATAGAAGGTACACTCATACATACTCTTTAAGACATTGAAGATTTTTCCATTTATGTTATGTTGTAAAAGTTTATAAAGTAAGCCATTTCTCCAGACATTATCAAAGGCTTTAGAAAAATCCACAAAGCAAACGAAGAGCTTCTTGTGCTGAGTTTTAAATTTGTTAATGAGTGTTCGTAATATAAACACATTGTCAGATGTTCTGTGGTCCTTCCGGAATCCACACTGTGTATCATCAATCATATCATTACTCTCCAGATAAGCTGTAATTCTGCGATTGAGGATTGACAGAAAGACTTTGCCCAGGCAGCTGCCCAAAGCAAGACCTCTGTAGTTTCCAGGGTCTAGTTTATTCCCCTTTTTATATAGGGGTGTAAGATATGAAGTAGTCCAGGTTTTAGGGAATGTGCCAGTGTCAAGGATTAGATTGAATAATTTGAGATAGTGATCTATTAGAGAAGGAGCCGAGCAGCGAATCATCTCATTGAGTATATTATCAGGGCCAGTGGCCGTTTTAGTCTTCAGTTTATTTACTGTAGCTCTTAGTTCAGCAGCAGTAATTGGATAATTTAGGTCTTCATTTATATCCATAGGACTTGACAAAATGTTTTCTAGTTGGGTTTCAACTGACTGATGAAAGGTAGTGTTTTGTGAGCTATCAGTGTTTAGGTCGGTAAAATGGTCAGTCCAGGTCTTAAGATTAATGTTGTCAGGTTCATCATTTGAGGCATCTTCTGTTATGATTCTAATGAGTTTCCAGTACTCTGCAGGATTATTTTCAGATAAGCTAGTTAACTGATCTAAAAGTTTAGTCCTATGTATTTTTTCGTTGTGCACAACATTGACAGAATTTGTAATTAGATTTCATCGTTCTCCATCATACATGAATGTAATAACATAGAGAAAATAAAACCTTATACAATAGCATGATTTATCTTCTTATTCTGTTTGTTGGTGTCGGTTGTGCCCAACATTGGTTTTATCTTCATGAGTGTAATAAACTTGAGACGCTATGAATCTTAGCGACAATCACCAAGTCGTCTGCAAAGAGTAAGTGAGTAATCTTTGTCTGTAATAGTGTGGGGCAATGAGTTTCTTCTAGTTATGACGAAATATCATTAAGATAGATAGATGGCGCTACTGTCAAATAGAGTAAGTAGATGGCGCTGGCATTTGGAAGCGCGTATCACCCGGGGTTTCATTCAAGGCAGATGGCGCTGATGTTTGAGATTTGCCATCATCCGGGCTTTCCAATCAATTTTTCACACAGAAATCGACATTTGCAAGGCACGCTGGTTTGTTAGTGATTTCAAAAGTACAGATTTCACAAAAGCGTGGAGTAAAATACAGTATTTTTCCCTCAACAATCGTGAAATTTGAGATTAATTCTCCTTACTGTCGAGAGTCGGTCTGCTTCACCTTTCTGAAGGGTGATTTTATTTTTGATGAATCAAATATCTACCGTAACCCAGTAATGTTAAACGTCCACAGATTTTTCTTGGCCTTTTTAAAAATGTTTGTATAGTTCGACTTCCGAGTAAAGTGGAAGGCAACCGTCTTTTCCCAGAGTTGTTTTGAATCCAAATGTTAATAATATTTTCTATGGTTTTTCGAATAATTTCTTACATAAGAATTTCAACAATTTGCAACTTTTTCATATTACAGACCGTAAATGTGAACTAGACAATAAATACGTTGACTGAATAGGCTAACTATTCAATTCAATTCAACTTTTAGTGTACATTGTGTCTGTTCAGAAGTAATAGTATATTGAATTATTCCATTCATTCTAAAATATATGTTAGCCAGTCACATTATCTACACATTGTATTCATTCCAGTCAAATTTATATTCGTTAGAAGCTGGGGTCCAAATGGCAGTACTGTCCGTACTGTCGTTATACTATTTGGCATGGATTAGATCCCAAGAGTATATTCCCAGGTTCTTGGGTTGCTGCTACAAACCGTTTTGAATGAAACATTCCTGGAAAGCAAATCCAGAAAATATATTCAGTTTATCAGAAAAGTTTAAACTGGAAAAAGTCATGAAATAATTGCCTGTTGCAATTTCGATTGTTCAAATGACTTCTCGTGAAATACCGCGGGACTTTTAATAAATGTGGAGTGAGAAAAGCAAAAATTTGTTTCGTATCTGTAATCGAGTTCTTATATGCCTAAGATTTATTGCAAGATTTTGTATATAAGTTACACAAAGTAGAGAAACCTTGACACGCTGGAGGCATATGATATAATTTCCTAAAGCAATTAAGAACTTTTGTTTTAGGCCGATCACTTTTTCAGGTATCAGACAAATAAAAATGAATTGAAAACTGTAAAAATGTTTTCTTTTTTTCATTACACCCATTCAGTTTTCTTGGCACCCCTGTTGAATTTTGTTATACATCCATGTTTGAAATCTAAACACCATGGCAATCTAAATGCGAAGAAGTGTTTGAAAGTCATGTCTGCTCAAAAACGTGAATAAACACGTCGAACCCATTTAGAAACTAAACACCTAGCATAGAGAACTTAAATAACTAAATGCTTGTTACCGTTTACATTTTAAATGCCCTATAAACGGTGTTTGAAACTCATGTCTGTGGAGTGTTTAACTGGCACCCAGAATATAAACACCTACGGTACTCCATGTTAATGGCATGTCCCTCAAAAATCGGAACTTCAAAATGTTTGACATCAGCGAATACTGGACGGATTTTCATTCTGTACAGTTTTTTCTTCTTCTACAGGTCTTGGCTTTCAAATGAGATAGAATAGAGTTTATTTGCTAGTTACACGCGCCCATATAAGGCATGAGAATCACAGAATAACAGTTAATGATTACAATTGATTTGACGAAATAATTAATGACATATGAATCACAGATTGACTTAGTTAATGATTGCATTTGATTTGCCAATGAATGAATAAACGAATCTATATAAACACATACTGGGTGACACAGTCAATAGGGCATATCATGATATACGAACTACCCGCCAATAGCTGTCTTAATGAGCAAAAAAGAAGCATAATGCTTCAGTTACAGATCAAATCACGCCTCAGTTCTGGTCTGAAAGGCAAGTTCAATGAAGCCAGCATAATGTTTTAATATATAACCATCTTCGCATATCGTAAGCCAAGTAAACATATCGTTTGAAGACAGCAGAAATATGAACGGATATTTTGTAAACACTAATTTCTTCATATTTTCTCTCTCCTTTGAGTAGAGTGGGCATCGCATGACAAAATGAAGTTCATCCTCAACTTCACCCAAAGAACAATTACCACATATTCGGTCGTTTGGATTTTTCCTTGTATAGCGACCGACTTCAATGTCCAAGTGGTGAGAGCTAACTCTAAGACGCGTTAATTGTTTTCATTCATTTTCATTTTGAAGGATTTTAAGATAGGATTCTCTTCCAAACTTCCAAACTCTTGAATTTCCCGTATCAATTGTATGTGTGTGATGAAGATATATTGTTTGTGTAAAATGCCTATATCGTAATTGACTCCTCTCTTTTTGGTGTGAGTTCAATTCAATTCAATTCAATTTATTTGTACCAAAGCATACAATATATATATCCGCAAGGGACGTGGCACAAAGGAATCACAGAATCTAACGAATATAAATTTCACTGGAATGAATACAATGTCACATTATGTGTAGATAAGGTTACATGTACTGTAACATGCATCGTGACTGACTAACATATATTGCAGAATGAATGGAATGATTCAATATACTATATAGTCTATTAATTCTGCATAGACATGTCTACAATGTAATGCGGTATTACCCGGCTATTCATACATTTCAGAATGAATGGAATAACTCAATATTACTTCTGAACAGACATAATTACAATATAGTGCGGTGTTACCCGGCTAAATATGTTACAGAAAGAATGGAATAGTTCTATACGTCTGTGTGGAAATGGCTACAATATTATAATGCGGCTACCAATGAAGAATGAATGGAATAATGCAATAAACTTCTGTGTAGACATGGCTACAATATAATGCAGTGATAATATCCAGCTACCAAATATTTCAGAATGAATGGAATAGTTCAATATACTTCTGTGTAGACATGGCTAAAATATAATCGGGTGTTACCCGGCTACCATATATTTCGGAATGGATGGAATAATGCAACATACGTCTGTGTAGACATGGCTACAATATAAGGACAATATAGTGCGGTGTTACCCGGCTACCGTATATTACAGAATGAACGAATTCAATACATTTCTGTATAGACAAGACTACAATATAATGCGGTGCTATGCAATTATCATTCAATATCACAGTACGTGAACTGTACACGGAGGTAGTTATTACTCTTTGCAAGAGAATGTATCTAGCCGTTTCGTTTGCATGGAGTGAAAAATAAAGTGTGCCACAGCAGTAGCAATATCACCCGGAGGGTCAAGCATGAGAATGAAAAGTTCATTCAAGTTGAAACTTAGAATATCAGGTTTAACTTGGGAGATGGATAGAAATGCCTGTTTTCTATGGGAGTTGTACCTGGGACATTCGAGCAAAAAGTGATATTCATTTTCTACCTCATTTAAATGACAGTGTTTGCAGATTCTGTCTGATACCGGAGTTTTAGGAACAGTGTATCGGCCTCTTTCTATTTCAAGTGAGTGACAGCTGAGTCTAAATTGTGTTAGGGATTTTCTTAACTTCACATTGTGCACAGAACTGAGATATTCTGAATAACTAGGTTTAGATTTAATGGTGCTATAAGTTCTGAGTTTACGAGAATTATCAGAAGAGACGCAGTCAGTATAAATGTTATTAAACTGATCAACCAGCTGAGAAATACACTGGGTAGGGAGATGCATGCTCCTATTCAGGTTATGCAGGTGGAGACTTTGTAATATGTGCTGAACTTTGCCAAACCAGGAGACCTTAGTGTGACTTTGTGCTAGACTTTTGTCAGTTAAGTATGCGTGATACAGAAGTCTGCTGGTCGGCAACTGTTCCAGCCTGAGCCAATACTTGATCATGTTGATGAAAACTTGCAGAGAGCATGGATAGAGACCAAGTTCAGCAAGAGCACCAATGTTACTAGCCTTTTTAGGTAAGTGCAGGACAGATTTACAGACTTTGACTGTTGGAATATTACATACGGATCTACTCCAGTTCATAAACAGGTTATTATGACTTAAGTTTACCAAATCGCTGCCCCAGATTTCCGAAGCGTAAATAATTATTGGTTTACAGACTGCATTATAAACAGTGAGGAGTGTTTTAACAGGGGCGCTTTCAGATGTGCATAAATTTGCCTTCATTTTATACCAGGCCCTGAGAGATTTGTTTTTCAGGTGAGTTATGGCATCACGGAATGTGCCGTTGTTTGAAAATATTACTCCAAGATAGGTATAATTGGGTACAATATCAACAGGGTGTGTGTTATAGTTAAACCGGAATTTAGAAGTGCTACATTTAAGTGTGGAATTGAAGACCATCACCTTGGTTTTGGCAATATTCAAGTCTAGTTTCCAATCAGTACAGAAACATTTGAGGTTGTCTAGGTTAGCTTGGAGGCCAATAGGATTAGATGAAATCAGAACAAGATCATCAGCAAATAGGAGATGAGAGACTGTTTTATCACCAAGAATTGGTGAGAATTCGTTGTCCATGTACGTGTGTAAGTTGTTTAAGTAGATATTAAATAGCATAGGGCTACAGACGCATCCCTGCTTAACACCCTTTTCAGAAGAAATAGGTGAAGAAACACCAGATGAAGTTTTAATATTATAGAAGGTACACTCATACATACTCTTTAAGACATTGAAGATTTTTCCATTTAAGTAGTATACAGCGGGCAAATTCACGACACAGCGCTTCACTGCGCATGCGCAGAACCTTGGGTGACGTCACAGTGGGTGGTGTGCGCATGCGTGTGTGGTGGGAGGTGGGTACAAGATGGCGGCCAGTTTTTGTGTCGTGTGTGGTGGGAGGTGGGTACAAGATGGCGGCCAGTTTTTGTGTCGTGTGTGGTGGGAGGTGGGTACAAGATGGCGGTGTTTTTGTGTCGTGTGGTGGGAGGTGGGTACAAGATGGCGGCCAGTTTTTGTGTCGTGTGTGGTGGGAGGTGGGTACAAGATGGCGGCCAGTTTTTGTGTCGTGTGTGGTGGGAGGTGGGTACAAGATGGCGGCCAGTTTTTGTGTCGTGTGGTGGGAGGTGGGTACAAGATGGCGGCCAGTTTTTGTGTCGTGTGGGGTGGGGGGTGGGTACAAGATGGCGGCCAGTTTTTGTGTCGTGATGTGGTGGGAGGTGGGTACAAGATGGCGGCCAGTTTTTGTGTCGTGTGGTGGGAGGTGGATAGAAAAACGTATAAAAGGAGTGGCGATTTTTAGGGTAGGGGTGTATTCATTGCACTACTCTGTGGAGCACTCTGACTTACCTGACCTGACCAGCCTGCCTGTCTGCTTGTTTCACCTCTAGTCTGCTTCACCTCTAGCCAGCCAGCCAGTCAGCCAGCCAGCCATCCAGCCTGCTTGCTTACTTGTATCAGCTGTGGAGAACCATTTTACTTTTTTTGATTTTACTAGTGCAATTTCAACAGACTATTACGCCGTATTAGTTCCTCATCAGCCTGAGCCCACAGTCATGGAGTCAGCCCAGCTAGTCACGCTTCGAAACAACCGTGTTCGCCTCATTGATGAGATGCAGCATGTGGGTGCATTATGTGATGTGCTTATGGTCGATAACATACTCCTGAAACAGGGTGTCGAAGATATTATGGCGCAGAAGACCCCTTCAGCACAAAACAGAGCTCTCATCGACGGTCTACTGCGCCGTGGTCCTTATGCATTTCTAGCCTTCGTGGAGGCGCTGAAGAAGACGGAAAATGAAGAACTAGCAGAGCTACTTGAAGCCGACGACGTTATACAAGATGAAGATGATGATATCTTAGTGATTCGAATGGATACCCCCGAAGAGCGTACAGCTAGCAAACGTACGTACACTAGCCCAGAGAGTACTACACCTGCTAAACGTGCTGGACGACCCAAACGCCCTCGACTAACACCGTTAGAAATACCTGTGGTTGAGGAGCCAGTAGTACCCCAGCAAGTGAAACAAAAGGTAGAACTTCCTATGTCTGTTCAGGAGATCAACAACCTTATCCAAGAGGCTTACGAGGCAGCTCACACCGACATTTGGGAGCTCTCACCCTATTTAACTGTGAGTGAAAGACGCAGAAGTGCATTTTAATGCAGCGGGTTTTAACGACAGACCCGGTAAGCATATTGCCATGAACTTAGACACCTGGGAAAAACTGGAGACCCTTGATTACGCCATCGATGCGGTTATTCGCGACCAGGGGAATGACGAAGCGAAATTTCCAGTGGGTGAGGACCTCTTTGTGAGTTGTGCCTATTTCAACGACCAGCTCCTGGTGCATATTCGAAAATGGCGAATGCGGTTAGATATGCAGGAGCTTGTTGCTTGTCCTCAGGGTGTCACTTTCAAATTAACGGCCTGGCGGAAGTTGCAGAGTCTTACCAGTACAATTCGTCAAGCTCTCACCTACCAGGTATCTCACTATATTTATCAGAAGTACATCGACACAGTCCTGGATCTGATCAGACCTCAAATTCCACAGAACACTAGTGTACCTTCAAACGCACTGATCACTGAGGCACTGGAGGCCGTGACCGAGACGCAAATTGCCTTGGGAGTGGTAGCGGGTTGCCCTTCCAAAATCCCACGTGAAGAGATTATAACGTACATCTATGTGCACCAGGGCCGGAAAGATGAGGATGAATTCAAACAAGTCTTGTTGGAGAACTATTGAACAGAACAAGTGTGGAAAAAACATTTACCATACACATTTATTGATCTTGAGAGCGTATAATTGTATTAAAAAGAGTTTTTTTACTGTTAATTGTATTAAATGCAGAACTATTAAAAATTCAGAGTTTTTTTTACTGTTAATTGTATTAAAAAAATTCAATACTCAGATATAATTGTATTAAAATTCAATACCCTTGTGAACACGTTCATTCTATTTGTGTTAATAAAAAATAGTAGAAAAATTAAAAAAAATGCTTGTTAGTGTTCATTCTATTGCTTGTTAGTGTTCATTCTTTTTTAAATTGCGCACAAGGCCGATATGTCAACCCCACACCCAGTCCATTAGATGTCCCTTCACATAAGCTTCACTTTGATACCTTACTCGACCCTATTGGTCCACTAGGGGCTCTCCTAGCTCCAAAAAGGCTACTTTCATACCCTTCGGCCGCCGCGCATGCGCAGAAGGCCGATATGTCAACCCCACACTCAGTCCATTAGATGCCCCTTCACATAAGCTTCACTTTGATACCTTACTCGATCCCATTGGTCCATTAGGGGCTCTCCTAGCTCCAAAAAGGCTATTTCCATACCCTTCGGCCGCCGCGCATGCGCAGAATACCGATAGTTCAACCCCACACCCACCCCATTAGATGCTCCGTCACTTTACCTTCAATTTGATACCTCACTCGACCCCATTGGTCCATTTAAAAAAAAAAATTTTTTTTGGCTATCTCCTACCTCCAAAACGTTTATTTCCATACCTTTTCGGCTACCGCGCATGCGCAAAATGCCGATAGTTCAATCCCATACCCAACCCATTACATGCCACTTCACATAAGCTTCAATTTGATACCTCACTCGACCCCATGGGTCCATTATTAAAGAAAAAATTGGGGCTATTCCATCAATCTTGCTTACCCCCTTGTCCCCCTCCTCTCTTCCCCATTTCCCCTTTTTTCAAACCCTTTTTTAATTGTTAAAAAAACATAAAATGAAAAAGATTTTTTTTGGCTCCATGAATCTTTTTTTTCTTTTTTATTCAATGTTAAAAAAATTTTTTTTGGCTATTCCATTTCCCTCCCCCCCCTCCCCTTGTCCCCCACTTCAATTTTTCCCCTTTTTTTTCAATAATTTGAAAAAAATGGTAAAAAAAATTTTTCTTTGATTTTTTTGGGGGGAAAAGGATGATGGGATCTGGTGTTATTTTTGTGCTTTTTTTTGATAGAAGTTCTCTTTCGGAAAGATGGGGTTGGCCCTGAAAAGGGCCTTTGGTGTTATACGTCACTTATGCACGGAATATTCTTTTGATGCCACCCACGTGTTTCCTGCAGATTGGACACTTCACTTTGAGATGGTTTTCTCCAGCCTCAACGCAATGACACTTTTCGCCAACACACGTCAGCGTCACCCAGCAATCCTGACATATGCATAAATGACCACAGGGTAAAACCGCGTATTTACTTTCCTCATCTGTGCAGACACTACATCGTGATATTTTTTCTTCTCTATGTATTCGTTTGTTCTGTTTTTTAATCTCTGCGTCCATTCCTTTCATTGTCGTCTCCATTCCATTCATGGCTTCTTTCATCTCCTTAATCACTTCGTTGAGGCGGGTTACCTCGGCTTCGCCCCAAGAGCATGGTGGTGGTTTTTCCGAAGTCGATGGAGTTTCGCAAGGCGGTGGCGTCGTCGTTATAATTGGCGTTGTTGTTGTTGTTGGAGGTCTACTAGTTAACCATGGAAGCTCGGTTTGTTCTTCATCACTAATATCATCCTCTTCTTCTTCTATGGCCATCATTGTGTCTATTTCTTGGTTTTGGTCTTGACTTTGTCGTTGCAATCGGCCATCTTCTTCTGCAATTACAGCTCGCCGGAGCTGTGCCAGGTCTTCTGTACTGCGTCTTAACGTGGCTTCGTCTTCAATAACCTGCTGAAAACTTGTCGTTATCATCATTCCATTAGCTTCTTCAATGCTAACTAGCTCCCTGTGTTCTGTAGCCGCAGCCGCAGCAGCATTTCTCGGATCTCTAGGCGGATGGTGTGTAAACAGGGCTCGTCTTCTGGAACTCATGATTGTCTTTGTGAATAAATGTCAATATATATACGTTATTTATAGTTTAGTCGGCTGTCGTGGGTACAAGATCGCGGTCATTTTTTGTGTCGTGTTGGTACAAGATGGCGGTCTGTTTTTGTGTCGTGTGGTGTGAGGTGTGTACAAGATGGCGGCCAGTTTTTGTGTCGTGTGGTGTGAGGTGAGTACAACATGGCGGCCAGTGTCAGTCAGTGCAAGATAGGCAGGCTTGCCCACTGTTATAGTGCTGTGTTACTTAAGCATAAAAATTTCCTATTTTTTTCGATAAATCCGTTTCAATTTTCAGGGAATTATTATAAGACTGTAATCCATAGTTTACACGTATTTGTTTAGCCAAGAAAATCAATTTTATTTCCAATGTACCTGGTGTTTTATACTACCGTACACTAACTTTATGGGGTTTAAAATCGCTAAAAATTAATAAAATAATGACATACTTTAGCGTTAGGGTGTTAAAATTTTTAATACTAGACTATCAATTGCTTGAGTTTAATTGGAAATAAAATATATAGGTGCACTGATAGTTATTGTAAAATTATAGCCGTTTAAAATTGCAAAAGAAACACAAATATATTTTTGTTGAGCGTAGCAGACGACACAGCTAGAGTGCTCTCGCTACGGTCCGCGTTTTTACCCTATAAATAGCGCAGTATTTTTTTTTCAATTATTCACAATTAATGTGAGTGCCCAGTCATGGAACCACCCCTGGCTGAAATCCTCGATATTGACACACCAGACTTGTTTACAAATCATGATGAAAATGAAGAACAACTTCTCGGCGGTATCATTAATTTGGTAGATGATCAACCCTGGCTAGATGATATAATGAAACAGTTATTTCCTCCACCACCATCTCAATCCCGGAACTATCCTGCGTCAACTACAGCCCATTGTGAAAATCCCCCAGAAACATCGCAGCTGGATAATTTCTTCGCCCTTGCAGCTACACCGGATGTTACTCCAGACGTCTACCAATGTTTTGACAATATAGACTGCATATTAGAAAATATGTTGAAACCACAAGATAAAGACAAAGAACAGGCACAAGATGGAACCGATGATACAGAAGAAGAAGGCCAAGATGACAAGGCAAAGAACAGCGAAGAAAGAAACTTGAAGAAACCACAAGTTAAAGACAAAGAACAGGCACAAGATGACAGAATGAATAGAGAGAGGGACCAGCAGCGGAAGAACAGAAAAGATGCAAGGACAAAGAGGATAAGAGACAGAAAAATAAGGCAAAACAAAATCGAAGACGAAATGCATTATGTTTGGGCGATAACTACATCAACATTGGGCTATAACACGGAACGCCAAAGCGACTTATATTTACATTGTGTGGAATGTAGTTGCCAGTTTGCAAAGTTCGCCATCTCTCCTTGCGGTCATCAGGCATTGTGTGAAAGATGCATTCATCACCGGGCACAAATACCCACGTGTGCCCAAGCCAACACGCCCCTAGTGTGTCAATTGATACCTTTGACATGCTTTGTTTGTGCTGAGAGAAGACAGCAGACCCTCTCAACGATGTAATTATTATTATTACATATTCCAACGGTTATTTTCAT
>JAVTVY010055565.1:0-29767 GCA_036873755.1 Hanleya hanleyi
TTTGTGACACTGAAACGCTAACCATCCAGACTATCCAGATTCACATTTAGTAGTATAAAAGGGCATTTCTGGCCCTATTGACCTTTCGGCGCAACGCGCAGAGAATAGTACAGTAACCGCATGTTGATTCACATTTAGTAGAATAAAAGCGAATTTCGAGCCCTATTGACCTTGCGGCGCAACGCGCACAGGATAGTATAGTAACAGCATGTTGACTCATATTTAGTAGTATAAAAGCGCATGTCGACCCTATTCACCTTGCGGCGCAATGCGCAGAGGATAGTATAGTAACAGTATATTGACATATTTAGTAGTATAAACGCGCATTTCGAGCCCTATTGACCCTGCGGAGCAATGCGCAGAGGATAGTATAGTAACAGTATATTGACACATTTAGTAGTATAAAAGCGCATTTCGAGCCCTATTGACCTTGCGGTGCAGAGGATAGTATAGTAACAGTATATTGACACATTTAGTAGTATAAAAGCGCATTTCGAGCAATATTGACCTTGCGGCGCAATGCGCAGAGGATAGCACAGTAACAGTATATTGACACATTTAGTAGTATAAAAGCGCATTTCGAGCCCTATTAACCTTGCGGCGCAATGCGCAGAGGATAGTATAGTAACAGTATATTGACTCACATTTAGTAGTATAAAAGCGCATTTCGGGCCCTATTGACCTTGCGGCGCAATGCGCAGAGGATAGTTTGGCAACAGTATATTGACTCACATTTAGTAGTATAAAACCGCATTCAGCATTGTTCGGATAATTATTATTCATCTTCCTGATTTTGTGATTGCTAAATCTCAGCAGCCATCAGGTCGATCATGCTCAAACTTCACACACATATTAGACATGAGGAGATCTAGTGCATATTGAAAATTGGTTGTGATTGGTCGCGCGGTTCAGCGGCCATCTTGGATTTACCCCGTTTTCAAAAAAATCTTCTAAACCCTACTCCTCTGTAACAATGACGCAATCAGTACGAAACTTGGTACACATAATCAATGGATCGGGGTCTTTAAAAGCTCAATAAGAGAAGTTGCTCCGGAACACAAAATGGCCGCCATCGGCCAATCAAAATGGTCGAATTTCCAAGTAACGGATTTGGACGGGAAAAGTGACGAAATATATGTTATCTGATATGGCGATCATGAATATGCAAAAATTGTGCTCCTAGGTTACGTGGTTTGGCTGCCATTTTGAATTTTGTCAGAAAAGGAACACATATTGTACAGGCTATAACTCTGGATCTGCGGGAGGTACAGCGTTGCAGTTTATTGATTTGTATTGTGCAGGAGCTGCTCTTTCGGCAAAAATGCCAGCCGTTTCCACCTAGGTTCAACAGTTTCCCGGCAATTCTCAAATCTAACTCTCCCAAATTTGCGAGTTGACGGATTATTCGTCGGTGATAACTATGTAGGTTAGATGTAAAAGGAAGCAATGACGTCACTATAAGCAAAGCTAGGTCGATGTAAGAATATCCCGCATTAAATGCTGAGTTGTTTTAGTACTGTATATTATCATAGCTAAATGTTATTGCTTCATTTAATTTAATCGTAGCTTAAATAATTTTCCCGCTATTCTCAAATAGTGGTATCGCAGTTTTCCAATGGTGTTGGGGTCTCGCAGGGGAATTCCCCCAGAACAGACATGTAAAATTGAAAATGCCATTTCCATGGTATGTTGCAATATTAATAGGGGATTTCCAGCCTGACATGATCACTTCAAACATTTCGCAACTCAGGTTCGCCCGTTATGACCGTGTAGAGACACCAGGCAGTAGAGAGTGAAATGTGGCGAGTATTATAACGAGTAAGTGTATAAACGAACATTCAGGATTCTCTCTGTTTTATTCATGTGAGGCGCAGGCTGTATGTATGTGTTTCATATATTGTTGAAATGGACTGTAGTTCGTGTCGCATTATCCTAAGGACCACAACAGACTGACTGGATTTGTATGCTGTAAAACTATGGAGTTATCAGGAGATTGAACACACACGTGAGTACTGGATAGCTGTATGTTGTTGTTGAAAACCGATTATCACATACGCTGTAACTCTGTATAATATTTAGCTATTCTCGGTAACAAACTTTACACGGGTTTATTAATTTTTCTGCTGTACTTTTTTCTGTGTGAGCAGCGAGAAACTTTCCGGAAATATAAACTGCCTGTAAGCTTTACGTTATGGTAACACAGCTTAGGCAGCATGACCAGATTACGGACATATTTTTGTGACACTGAAACGCTAACCATCCAGACTATCCAGATTCACATTTAGTAGTATAAAAGGGCATTTCTAGCCCTATTGACCTTTCGGCGCAACGCGCAGAGAATAGTATAGTAACCGCATGTTGATTCACATTTAGTAGTATAAAAGCGAATTTCGAGCCCTATTGACCTTGCGGCGCAACGCGCACAGGATAGTATAGTAACAGCATGTGGACTCATATTTAGTAGTATAAAAGCGCATGTCGACCCTATTCACCTTGCGGCGCAATGCGCAGAGGATAGTATAGTAACAGTATATTGACACATTTAGTAGTATAAAAGCGCATTTCCAGCCCTATTGTCCTTGCGGAGCAATGGGCAGAGGATAGTATAGTAACAGTATATTGACACATTTAGTAGTATAAAAGCGCATTTCGAGCCCTACTGACCTTGCTGCGCAATGTGCAGAGGATAGTTTAGTAACAGTATATTGACACATTTAGTAGTATAACAGCGCAATTCGAGCCCTATTGACCTTGCGGCGCAATGCGCAGAGGATGGCATAGTAACAGTATATTGACACATTTAGTAGTATAAAAGCGCATTTCGTGCACTATTGACCTTGCGGCGCAACGCGCAGAGGATAGTATAGTAACAGTATATTGACACATTTAGTAGTATAGAAGCGCATTTCGAGCCCTATTGACCTTGCGGCGCAATGCGCAGAGGATAGTTTAGTAACAGTATATTGACTCACATTTAGTAGTATAAAAGCGCATTTCGAGCCCTATTGACCTTGCGGCGCAATGCGCAGAGGATAGTTTAGTAACAGTATATTGACTGACATTTAGTAGTATAAAACCGCATTCAGCATTGTTCGGATTATTATTATTCTTCTCCCTGATTTTGTCATTGCTAAATCTCAGCCGCCATCAGGTCGATCATGCTCAAACTTCACACACATATTGGACATGTGGAGATCTAGTGCATATGGAAAATTGGTTGTGATTGGTCGCGGGGTTCAGCGGCCATCTTGGATTTACCCCGTTTTCAAAAAAATCTTCTAAACCCTACTCCTCTGTAACCAATGATGCAATCAGCACGAAACTTGGTACACATAATCAATGGATCGGGTTCTTTAAAAGCTCAATAAGAGAAGTTGCTCCGGTAAAAAAAATGGCCGTCATTGGCCAATCAAAATGGTCGAATTTTCAGATAACGGATTTGGACGGGAGAAGTGACGAAATATATGTTATCTGATATGGCGATCATGAATATGCAAAAAAATTGCTCCTAGGTCCCGTGGTTTGGCCGCCATTTTGAATTTTGTCAGAAAAGGAACACATCTTGTACAGGCTATAACTCTGGATCTGTGGGAGATACAGCGTTGCAGTTTATTGATTTGTATTGTGCAGGAGCTGCTCTTTCGGAAAAATGGCAGCTGTTTCCACCTAGGTTCAACAGTTTCCCCGCAATTCTCAAATCTAACTCTCCCAAATTTGCGAGTTGACGGCTTATTCGTCGGTGATAACTATGTAGGTTAGATGTAAAAGGAAGCAATGACGTCACTATAAGCACAGCTAGGTCGATGTAAGTATATCCCGCATTAAATGCTGAGTTGTTTTAGTACTGTATATTATCATAGCTAAATGTTATTGCTTCATTTAATTTAATCGTAGCTTAAATAATTTTCCCGCTATTCTCAAATAGTGGTATCGCAGTTTTCCAATGGTGTTGGGGTCTCGCAGGGGAATTCCCCCAGAACAGACATCTAAAATTGAAAATGCCATTTCCATGGTATGTTGCAATATTAATAGGGGATTTCCAGCCTGACATGATCACTTCAAATATTTCGCAACTCAGGTTCGCCCGTTATGACCGTGTAGAGACACCAGGCAGTAGAGAGTGAAATGTGGCGAGTATTATAACGAGTAAGTGTATCAACGAACATTCAGGATTCTCTCTGTTTTATTCATGTGAGATGCAGGCTGTATGTATGTGTTTTATATATTGCTGAAATGTACTGTAGTTCGTGTCGCATTATCCTAAGGACCACAACAGACTGACTGGATTTGTACGCTGTAAAACTATGGAGTTATCAGGAGATTGAACACACACGTGAGTACTGGATAGCTGTATGTAGTTGTTGAAAACCGATTATCACATACGCTGTAACTCTGTATAATATTTAGCTATTCTCGGTAACAAACTTTACACGGGTTTATTAATTTTTCTGCTGTACTTTTTTCTGTGTGAGCAGCGAGAAACTTTCCGGGAATATAAACTGCCTGTAAGCTTTACGTTATGGTAACACAGCTTAGGGAGCATTACCAGATTACGGACATATTTTTGTGACACTGAAACGCTAACCATCCAGACTATCCAGATTCACATTTAGTAGTATAAAAGGGCATTTCTGGCCCTATTGACCTTTCGGCGCAACGCGCAGAGAATAGTATAGTAACCGCATGTTGATTCACATTTAGTAGTATAAAAGCGAATTTCGAGCCTTATTGACCTTGCGGCGCAACGCGCGCAGGATAGTATAGTAACAGCATGTTGACTCATATTTAGTAGTATAAAAGCGCATGTCGATCCTATTGACCTTGCGGCGCAATGCGCAGTGGATAGTATAGTAACAGTATATTGACTCACATTTAGTAGTATAAAAGCGCATTTCGAGCCCTATTGACCTTGCGGCGCAATGCGCAGAGGATGGCATAGTAACAGTATATTGACACATTTAGTAGTATAAAAGCTCATTTCGTGCACTATTGACCTTGCGGCGCAATGCGCAGAGGATAGTTTGGCAACAGTATATTGACTGACATTTAGTAGTATAAAACCGCATTCAGCATTGTTCGGATTATTATTATTCTTCTCCCTGATTTTGTGATTGCTAAATCTCAGCCGCCATCAGGTCGATCATGCTCAAACTTCACACACATATTGGACATGTGGAGATCTAGTGCATATTGAAAATTTGGTTGTGATTGGAGAGAGGGGTTCAGCGGCCATCTTGGATTTACCCCGTTTTCAAAAAAATCTTCTAAACCCTACTCCTCTGTAACCAATGATGCAATCAGCACGAAACTTGGTACATATAATCAATGGATCGGGGTCTTTAAAAGCTCAATAAGAGAAGTTGCTCCGTAAAAAAGAGTGGCCGTCATTGGCCAATCAAAATGGTCGAATTTTCAGTTAACGGATTTGGACGGGAAAAGTGACGAAATATATGTTATCTGATATGGCGATCATGAATATGCAAAAAATTTGCTCCTAGGTCACGTGGTTTGGCCGCCATTTTGAATTTTGTCAGAAAAGGAACACATCTTGTACAGGCTATAACTCTGGATCTGCGGGAGGTACAGCGTTGCAGTTTATTGATTTGTATTGTGCAGGAGCTGCTCTTTCGGCAAAAATGCCAGCCGTTTCCACCTAGGTTCAATAGTTTCCCCGCAATTCTCAAATCTAACTCTCCCAAATTTGCGAGTTGACGGATTATTCGTCGGTGATAACTATGTAGGTTAGATGTAAAAGGAAGCAATGACGTCACTATAAGTGCAGCTAGGTCGATGTAAGAATATCCCGCATTAAATGCTGAGTTGTTTTATTACTGTATATTATCATAGCTAAATGTTATTGCTTCATTTAATTTAATCGTAGCTTAAATAATTTTCCCGCTATTCTCAAATAGTGGTATCACAGCTTTTCAATGGTGTTGGGGTCTCGCAGGGGAAGTCCCCCAGAACAGACATCTAAAATTGAAAATGCCATTTCCATGGTATGCTGCAATATTACTAGGGCATTTCCAGCCTGACATGATCACTTCAAATATTTCGCAACTCAGGTTCGCCCGTTATGACCCTGTAGAGACACCAGGCAGTAGAGAGTGAAATGTGGCGAGTATTATAACGAGTAAGTGTATCAACGAACATTCAGGATTCTCTCTGTTTTATTCATGTGAGATGCAGGCTGTATGTATGTGTTTTATATATTGTTGAAATGGTCTGTAGTTCGTGTCGCATTATCCTAAGGACCACAACAGACTGACTGGATTTGTACGCTGTAAAACTATGGAGTTATCAGGAGATTGAACACACACGTGAGTACTGGATAGCTGTATGTAGTTGTTGAAAACCGATTATCACATACGCTGTAACTCTGTATAATATTTAGCTATTCTCGGTAACAAACTTTACACGGGTTTATTAATTTTTCTGCTGTACTTTTTTCTGTGTGAGCAGCGAGAAACTTTCCGGGAATATAAACTGCCTGTAAGCTTTACGTTATGGTAACACAGCTTAGGGAGCATTACCAGATTACGGACATATTTTTGTGACACTGAAACGCTAACCATCCAGACTATCCAGATTCACATTTAGTAGTATAAAAGGGCATTTCTAGCCCTATTGACCTTTCGGCGCAACGCGCAGAGAATAGTATAGTAACCGCATGTTGATTCACATTTAGTAGTATAAAAGCGAATTTCGAGCCTTATTGACCTTGCGGCGCAACGCGCGCAGGATAGTATAGTAACAGCATGTTGACTCATATTTAGTAGCATAAAAGCGCATGTCGACCCTATTGACCTTGCGGCGCAATGCGCAGAGGATAGTATAGCAACAGTATATTGACACATTTGGTAGTATAAAAGCGCATTTCGAGCCCTATTGACCATCGGCGCAATGCGCAGAGGATAGTATAGTAACAGTATATTGACACATTTGGTAGTATAAAAGCTTACTGGTTCCCCATTGACCATCGGCGCAATGCGCAGAGGATAGTATAGTAACAGATAGCTGACACATTTAGTATAAAAGCGCAATTTCTCGAGCCCCATGGATCTTGGGCGCAATGCGCAAGAGATAGTACAGTAACAGTATATTGACACATTTAGTAGTATAAAAGTGCAATTGTTCTACTGACCTTACGCGCAACGCGCACAGGATAGTATAGTAACAGCATGTTGACTCACATTTAGTAGTATAAAGCTATTTCTCGGGTCTTTTACTGACTCAGGCGCAACGCGCACAGGATAGTATAGTAACAGCATGTTGACTCACATTTAGTAGTATAAAAGCGCATTTCGGGCCTTATTGACCTTGCGGCGCAATGCGCAGAGGATGGTATGTTAACAGTATATTGACTCACATTTAGTAGTATAAAAGCGCATTTCGAGCCCTATTGACCTGGCGGCGTAATGCGCAGAGGATAGTATAGTAACAGTATATTGACACATTTAGTAGTACAAAAGCGCATTTCGAGGCCTATTGACCTTGCGGCGCAATGCGCAGAGGATAGTTTGGCAACAGTATATTGACTCACATTTAGTAGTATAAAACCGCTTCAGCATTGTTCGGATTATTATTATTCTTCTCCCTGATTTTGTGATTGCTAAGTCTCAGCAGCCATCAGGTCGATCATGCTCAATCTTCACACACATATTAGATATGTGGAGATCTAGTGCATATTGAAAATTGGTTGTGATTGGTCTCGGGGTTTAGCGGCCATCTTGGATTTACCCTGTTTTCAAAAAAATCTTCTAAACCCTACTCCTCTGTAACCAATGATGCAATCAGTACGAAACTTGGCACAGATAATCAATGGATCGGGATCTTTGAAACCTCTATAAGAGAAGTTGCTCCGTAAAACAAAATGGCCGCCACCGGCCAATCAAAATGGTCGAATTTTCCAGTAACGGATTTGGACGGGACAAGTGACGAAATATATGTTATCTGATATGGCGATCATGAATATGCAAAAAATTTGCTCCTAGGTTACGTGGTTTGGCCGCCATTTTGAATTTTGTCAGAAAAGGAACACATCTTGTACAGGCTATAACTCTGGATCTGCGGGAGGTACAGCGTTGCAGTTTATTGATTTGTATTGTGCAGGAGCTGCTCTTTCGGAAAAATGCCAGCCGTTTCCACCTAGGTTCAATAGTTTCCCCGCAATTCTCAAATCTAACTCTCCCAAATTTGCGAGTTGACGGATTATTCCTCGGTGATAACTATGTAGGCTAGATGTAAAAGGAAGCAATGACGTCACTATAAGCACAGCTAGGTCGATGTAAGAATATCCCGCATTAAATGCTGAGTTGGATTATTACTGTATATTATCATAGCTAAATGTTATTGCTTCATTTAATTTAATCGTAGCTTAAATAATTTTCCCGCTATTCTCAAATAGTGGTATCGCAGTTTTCCAATGGTGTTGGGGTCTCGCAGGGGAATTCCCCCAGAACAGACATGTAAAATTGAAAATGCCATTTCCATGGTATGTTGCAATATTAATAGGGGATTTTCAGCCTGACATGATCACTTCAAATATTTCGCAACTCCGGTTCGCCCGTTATGACCGTGTAGAGACACCAGGCAGTAGAGAGTGAAATGTGGCGAGTATTATAACGAGTAAGTGTATAAACGAACATTCAGGATTCTCTCTGTTTTATTCATGTGAGATGCAGGCTGTATGTATGTGTTTCATATATTGTTGAAATGGACTGTAGTTCGTGTCGCATTATCCTAAGGATCACAACAGACTGACTGGATTTGTATGCTGTAAAACTATGGAGTTATCAGGAGATTGAACACACACGTGAGTACTGGATAGCTGTATGTTGCTGTTGAAAACCGATTATCACATACGCTGTAACTCTGTATAATATTTAGCTATTCTCGGTAACAAACTTTACACGGGTTTATTAATTTTTCTGCTGTACTTTTTTCTGTGTGAGCAGCGAGAAACTTTCCGGGAATATAAACTGCCTGTAAGCTTTACGTTATGGTAACACAGCTTAGGCAGCATTACCAGATTACGGACATATTTTTGTGACACTGAAACGCTAACCATCCAGACTATCCAGATTCACATTTAGTAGTATAAAAGGGGATTTCTAGCCCTATTGACCTTTCGGCGCAGCGCGCAGAGAATAGTATAGTAACCGCATGTTGATTCACATTTAGTAGTATAAAAGCGAATTTCGGGCCCTATTGACCTTGCGGCGCAACGCGCACAGGATAGTATAGTAACAGCATGTTGACTCACATTTAGTAGTATAAAAGCGCATGTCAACTTAGCTGGGTCTTGCGGCGCAATGCGCAGAGGATAGTATAGTAACAGTATATTGACACATTTGGTAGCATAAAAGCGCATTTCGAGCCCTATTGACCTTGCGGCGCAATGCGCAGAGGATAGTATACTAACAGTATATTGACACATTTAGTAGTATAAAAGCGCATTTCGAGCCCTATTGACCTTGCGGCACAATGCGCAGAGGATAGTATAGTAACAGTATATTGACACTTAGTAGTATAAAAGCGCATTTCGAGCCCTATTGACCTTGCGGCGCAACGCGCACAGGATAGTATAGTAACAGCATGTTGACTCACATTTAGTAGTATAAAAGCGCATTTCGGGCCCTATTGACCTTGCGGCGCAATGCGCAGAGGATCGTATGTTAACAGTATATTGACACACATTTAGTAGCATAAAAACGCATTTCGAGCCATATTGACCTTGCGGCGCAATGCGCAGAGGATAGTATAGTAATAGTATATTGACACATTTAGTAGTATAAAAGCGCATTTCGAACCCTATTGACCTTGCGGCGCAATGCGCAGAGGATAGTATAGTAACAGTATATTGACTCACATTTAGTAGTATAAAAGCGCATTTCGAGCCCTATTGACCTTGCGGCGCAATGCGCAGAGGATAGTTTGGCAACAGTATATTGACTCACATTTAGTAGTATAAAACCGCATTCAGCAGCCATCTTGGATTTACTCCGTTTTCAAAAAAATCTTCTGAACTCTACTCCTCTGGAACCAATGAAGCAATCAACACGAAACTTGGTACACATAATCAATGGATCAGGGTCTCTCAAAATTCTATTTGAAATGTTGGACCGTAAAAGAAAATGGCTGCCAGCGGTCAATCAAAATTGTCGAGTTTTCCAATAACGGATTTGGATGGGGAATGTGATGAAATACATGCTCAGGAATTAGAATTAGTGTTAATTGAATTGAATATTCAAAGTGTCTGTCAGGATTGTCTAGATCGTCTATCATGCGTAATTTCGGAAGCCGACCCATAGCTGCTCGCAGCTCTAGTTTATATTTAGTTTTCTTTATTTAATATCTAAATCTAGTAAATTAACTTTACTATATATTAAAAAGAAAACCAATTTAATACATGATGTAGTGTCTCAATGTAGCGTCTTGTAACAGTAACCATTTGAATCTGACATACTATTCTTTGGTTCGAGTGCATGAATTAAAATCTAAAATAAACTCCATAGCTTGCCTTTTAACCACCGTAGCTTAACAGTTTTCTAAGTATTTGCAAACAATCTGTGACTCAAATATCATTGTGAAGACATTGATTTGCGCGGGCTCGTACATGTACATTGTAAAGTGCCATAGAAATGAGACGAAGCGGCATGTCATTCAATAACACACGCATGTTTTCCAATAAAGTTAACACATTGGTTCGTCATATCCAAGTATCACTGAAGAGTAAAATAGCCTGGTATAGGTACAGCTGTAAATCTTTAATTTCGATAACAATTTTCAATTTCATTAGTGGTTATTAGACCCATAACGGATTTACTCGTATCTAAAAATAGTTCCCACAATTTTGCTATATTTTGAGTCTGACGATTGTAGAACAGTCTGAATTGATGAGGACACTGATGGGTTTATAATTACTTCGGTCCATTTCATGATTATTTATTTTTGTCGCTTTTGTGGTTTTCCACAAAATGCTTACTCTGTACTAGTGGGTGTGTAATAAGATTATGTGCTGAACTATTTGATATGGTATATCGGTGCTAGTATCTGTACTGGAACGACGTCAGTTGATACAGTTAAGAAGGTTTTCTTCTTCTTTCCCATTTTATGGAAGAGGCTCATAGATGGCGTCATCTGGAGCAATCACAATATCACTTCGTTTAGGCCCAAGATGTTCATAAGTGTCCTCATAGCCGTTTTCATTGTTCCAGATTTCAGCGTCCTGTGGAAGGTGGGGTTGGGTTACGACCACTGGGTGTAGATTCCCACTTTGCTCTGCATTCATCCGTCTTCTTTTGCGCCTGCAACACATTTTAAAATGTGATAAAATATTATAGAAGACACAAGATTCACCTACTAAAGAGTACACAAGATTACTGAAATATGTATTTTAGCAAAATTATCGCAAGTGAATTCCCTTGGCGGCGTTTCAAAAAGTATATTAACATGAATTGACCCATTAGAAATGATTTACAAATTCGATGTCCAGAAGTCAGTCGTCGATTTTGGAGAATTTTAGTATCCATTAATGCAGAGACTTTATTAAAATCAAGGATTAGCTCTAACGGAAATCGAATCCAGTTTAACTCTGACATCAATGGTTAGATCGCATAGAACTGTCGCTCTGACCACCTCGGCCACATCGCTTCCGATATATATGTAACCTGATTTATAGACGTGAAACTGTGGGACTCGACGAGGTGGATCCAGATCCTCGGCCCCAATAATACAATATTACCATGGGCCTATGGAAACCAGCACAACTCAGGCACGTGGGGCTCCCGCGGCTGACCTGGGGTATCTTTGTGCACATCCTAGGTCATGGTAAGAATATGTCTCAGCTTCCCAGACATCTTGTCGTAAGAGGCGACTAACATCGGTGCAAAAATACAAGCAGGATACCCGCATTATGGTACAGATAAGGTATTAATAACCTTGACAATTGTTTTGATCGCCGTTTAGATATTCTGAAAAAAAAATCGTAACATCTGAACATTCCGCGCAGCGATTTACCTAACGAAATATAACGTGATAACAATGCCACTGATAACAACCACAGCCACAGCCGCACAAACTCCAGCAATTACACCAGTATCAAGTTCAATCCCAGCTGAAAATGAATCAACACCTTGGTGGATTATAAATGCATATGAACGAAGTAAACTGAAAGGATTCATCTTTTATGCATCCCTAAGAGTGGAATCAATTAATTGCAGTAAACCCCTAAAATCTTCCCTGAATTGCGAGCGATGAACTGTGATCTCTATGAGTATCAGTAATTGTTCATGCATATCCATATTTCTACTGTGCTTTATTTGGTTACTGTTAAACAGGTATTTGAAACAGGATTTATTTATTCTATTTTTCCGATGCTGTATTTAATATCAGATATGTTTGGAAAACCAGTTTGAAATTATCCTTCTAATTGCAGCCTCATTTGGGCACTTTAAGTATTAGGGCTGCACCAAATAAAATGGATGATGAAGTTATCCGTGTTAATCTATCTGGAGTCTTATGGCCTCTCTTGTGGTTTGATTTACCCATTCTGATTTAACCATCCTAGTCAGGACACTTACTGATACAGTGCTGCGGAGATTGCCCGTATTTCTCAGTCTGTATTATGTATTATTACGTCATATGCAAAGAAACTGAAGTTAATACGTACGAGACTCTCTGATGTTTTCCTCGACATTTCCGTCCCCTGAAACTAGAAAATAATTGGGCTCATGATTGTATCTTATGATTTATAATATATGTTCAACATTAAAACGCCCGGATGCAATAGGGACAAGGCCCACATCACATAATTGGAGAGAACAGACGGACAGACAAATAGACATGCCTCAAAACTAATAGGCTTCTTGTTTGCCATGGATTTGAGGTATAACTGAAATATAACAACCTGCGTGCCCATGTTTTCATTATAACGTGAACATAACATTTGGGTTTTTTTCAAATTTGTCACATTGGAATTGGTCCGTTAACGCCACAGTTAATAAGGGTTTGATGTCCCATGGTTTAGATATACCCAAATTCTGATACCAATTCCAAGGCTGGAATAAGGAATCTCGCACAGAAAAAAACTCTAACAGACAAACGGACGGCCAGATGTACAGAATTACTTCTCGCCTAAACTCAACAGGCCTATTGCGTACACAAGCTTGGAGCATTCTCATAATACACATCCACAAACAACATTTTCCCTTTATTCGTTTTTTTTTACCTCGTCGTTTTCCTCTTCGCTTCATGGACAATTATATACAAAGTTTGAACCAATTCATTCGCTCGAATAGATTTTCTATTATTTGCATTTATTATTATTTGAGTTTATAGAAATCTAACTCTAGTTTAAGCGAGGATGAGGTGAACTTGACATTTGTCATGTTGGCCTCAATATAAACCAAAAAAAGGTTTAGTACAAACTCATAACCTAGAAATGGAGATTAGGCATTTTTTGCAGTTCAGTAGAGGATTAAAAGAGAGTTCTGCAACAGTGGTTGCGGAGGATCGGATGAATCTGCATACGTCAATTCCGGCGTTGACGTTACAGCCGGTGATGACGCCACTTCGGACGATTACGTCACTTCTGGCGATGACGTCACTTCCGGTGACTTCTCAAACTTGAGATGTTACATGGCGGTCTTATATCGTGACGTGTCAAATCTCAAGAGGCTACATGGCTATTTGAAGAGGTTACCTGGCGTGGCGTTGAAAGAAAATTGGAGTATAAAGATGGTACGTAGGAGATCTTAAGATGTAAGGAAAATTGTCTTGGGCTATTATCGAAAAGCATGCGCGTGGGCCAAGGTGTGATGGACATCTAGATGGATGGACGACGGCTGGATTATGAATGACGGACTAGACGCTTGTAATCTAGAGATTGTAGTGTAAGGTTATTGAAGATGATAACTGTTAACTTTGTTATAGCATAATATTGAGCACAACGAGATGACTGGTGGAGATAGTCGAGTAACAGCTGTCAGCAGGGTATTTTATGATCGTGTTTATGAATGAGATAGAAGACACGGGAGCTACATGTTGTGAGACATTCCTGCGCGAAAGTGCCAAAAAGCCGAAAGTATCGTATTGATTTTGATTATATTGCAGGCGTGTCATGTTATAAAGTTATACGTTTACAAGTAATTTTATATGGGGGACAGCTTAACTCAAAGTTACAGTATTAACAAAAATTACACACAACTTAAAATCTGAAAATAATAAAACAATATATGAGACAAATGGTAGACTATGCCTATATCCATCTCCAATACTGGTCAGTGATTATGGTTTAATGAACTGAATTTTGCCGGTGCACAGGGAATCCGGCACAGTCCTAGAAAATTATACGTGTTTGCATTAGGAGAAACTACCATTCATATTATCCGTGTGTACTGAGAAAATAGGTCTTAGCTGAGTTGAGAGGAAGAACTGAACAATCATTCCACAAGCGGACAATATGTTGTTTTACACAAACATCAATCGTGACATATTATAAGTTGTATTGTTATAGTTTAGTTCAAGCAAGTGAAAACTAAACTTTGTAGCTTGTCAAAAATCAATATTTAACTCTGCACACATTTTCTTTTTTGCAGCGTGTAGAACAAACGGAACTCTACAAAATGATTATCATTTCTCCGTGATATCGATAATATGTCACGATTGAAATAACTTTGTAATTCTCTCCATATAAAATTTCAGTACATTTGTTTCATGTACCGACCGCAATGACATAGGGAGACGTCATAGTATATTCATGCTCACTGGCAGAAAGGTCATTGATACCGTATAATGTAATAACAGGCGGCTCGTGGGAGTGTCGCTTGTATTCCATGCCCAGTGAAATAGCCGAATGATAAACCGCACACACCTCTATGTACACGGCATTGATGACATTTGTGCTAGTAAACACGAATATGAAGTCTCCCTATGTAATTGAGGCTTGGTACATGAAACAACTGTACTGGAGTTTAAAATGGAGAGAAGTACAAAGTTAGTTCAACCGTGACACATTATCGATATTGAGACAACATATAACGGGGATCTTTGAATTACGATATCACCACAAACATTTCATATTCAATTTATCTCTGATTATTATTGCACGGAATAATTTGTATTCCAAAACGATTAAAACGGAAACTTGGTGCATTCAACCCTGATTGTAACAAGTATATTCATCATTATGCTTAGAATCTGATAACAATCTGAAAAAGGCGAGTTATTTGACCTCAACATGGCTTTTAATTTAATTAATAATGATGCTGAACTGATTCTTGATGATGTAAACAGACTCCATTCTTCAAGTGTCAATACTATCATCCGCTGACTGCGCATGGCTGTAACCAATCAGACTTCTACTTTTCAAAACGTTGCTGATTGGGTGCTCAATGTCGAGCTATGAAAGTCTAAAGAGTTAAGCAAATAACTCGATTATTTCCTTAAAAGTATGAATGATGGGAATTATACTTCTAGTGTGAAGTTTTTCTTCTTGAAATCAGCGAAAGGCGGTTTCGCTGGCGAGAACGGAGGGCGGATTCAAGTCTGATAAGATGAGATGGACAGACTCAGGCCAAGCTAGAGAACTAGATGTGTATTTGAGTTCCACAAAACGCCCCATATTAAACGTGCTTTGAACGTATGGCTTGCACGAAGTTTATCAGAGACATGTTCAAATATAAACCAGGACAAAAACGTCTCCGGTATGATGTGTTGTGGAGCGATTTTGATGTTCACGTTTTTTAATAAATAAATATATTAAAGAAGCAATTGTTTTGTGGCTATTACTGCTGTTTAAAGGGGATTTCCAACTACTATAACTCGGTAACTCCAGCAGATAAGCAACTCTGTACTGAAGATGCTGATCTGCCACGCATGAGTGATTTATATCGTATCACTTTGTTTTTCTGTGATCAGTGCAGCTCTTTTCAATGCATTACCCACGTGATCAGTCAGGGAAGGTACTTTAGGTCACCAACCTAAAAATCGGCTCATCAGCTCGACGATGATAGCCATGTTCACTCAATCCTACCTGCTATTAATGTTCTGACGTGGTACATTTGAATTGTGAAACTGAATTGAATATTCCAATGCATCATGCACACTTCCATAACACCATACTGCCTATTTATTTGTGTTCATTTTTAAATTGAATAAAGACCGTGTGATATCATATCGTTAAGATACAAGAACACTTTTACTTCTACTCATACTGACCAATTCTGAATATTGGAGAGAGAGAATTAAGGTTTAATGTCGCGTTCAGCAATATTTCAGCTATATAGCGATGATCAAACAAAATTCTAAGTACTCAAATCACTAACTCAGTAATCCAATGCATTAAAACATACACACATTAAAACTTATGCAACAGCCCGATTTCTCTCAAATAACCCAAGATGCAATCCTCCCTCACCCGACTAAAATGATCTTCCAAAGTAGTCGCTCGATAAAAAGCATCTCTTACAATCTTAAAATCTATGCATTCGATAAGAATACGTTTCACCGTGAGATCATCGTGGCATGGAACACACCTTGGGACTGGTTCTTTTTTGGTAAATGTTCTTGAGTTCATCGTGTATGGCCGATTCTACATCGCCTGATCATGGTTTGATCGAAACGTTACTGGCTGTTCAAATGAGTATAGCCTACAGTTTTTTTAACTCACGAAGTTTGTTATTATTCACAGCATCCCATAAAGATTGAAACAGCCGTCTCACATAAGTACATAAGATAGAGGACCTGAAATCGCTATATGGGATTCCAACATGATCAATCTCATCATCTAGGGCTGCCTTAGCCATCCTGTCAGCCTCAGTATTGATGCCAACGTGACTAGGTAACCAACAGAACATAATATCAATCTGTTGATCAAATCTACAATCATGTAGTTGTAGAATACTCAAGATAGTGGGATGAGTTGAAGTTCCGCTTTTAATCGCTTGGAGGCATGACAGTGAATCTGAGAATATGACATATTTATTGGTTAATGTTTAGACACCCTTAATCAGTAATCATAAAAATGTAATTATATCCATATCGTCTTTGTGAGAGAGGGCATTTTATTTCTATCAGTAATTCTGATATGGCCGCTATTTGTTGTCATCGGTTGAAATAAAACCAAAAAAGCAAATGCTGATAAGACGTAACTCTGCCAATAGTGTGGAGTAGTCGGAAATGAAGTTTAGAGAGATTAGACAATAAGTAAGGTGGATATAAATCTTTAGTTACATATACACCCGTCTTTCAGAGGGTTTCGTTTTTTATTCAATTGACACGTGAATATGACCTCCAAGTGCCATTACAACTGCGATACAAAAACCACCTTTGATAAATTTGATAAACGCTACGCAAAATGCATTATATGATCATGTTTGGATGATTTCATAAGTAAATTACAATCATTGAAGTACACGAACCCCATTCTCTGGAAAGGATTTTTTCAATTTGATATTTGGCTACGACCCCTGAATGATGTCATACATTGAGATACGAAACCAAATCTTGATTGTATATAACTCTGGCATATATATTAAATACAATATAATACATTCCAGACACTTAGGGGAATTAATAAGAAAGATGTGTAAATTTATTCATACATACCCCTTTTCAATGGGTGTTTTTTGGTTCAAATAACATTTGAGTTTTACCCCCAGTTGTACTATAGGATTCGAATACAACTACGACCTCACCTATTAAAAACTGCGCTACACAGCGCTGAACATCACACGATTGGATTACAGAAACAAATCATGATTTTATATAACTCTGCCATTATTGTTGAGTAATATGTACTATAGCTCAGACCGATTGGGCTATAAATAAGAGTGACTGGGTTGTTTAAAGTCACCTACCCCCTTTTTCGGTGGAACAAAACGAATATCTCTAGGGTGTCATTTCGGAAGCAATACAAAAATTGCACCACTTTGGAACTCTACATCCACCCTGGTTGATACCCGCAATGATCAAATAAAGTCATGGTATAGATAAAAATTATCTTACCAGTGGGGTGAGCAAATTTCTAAAATAAGGTATTTTTTTCTTCTTGGGTCCAAGACTATAAAGGAATGGAGCACGAATTGCAAATGCCAGTATGGTTGCGACGATTTTCTAATATTTTCTTCTGTGAGTAACAAAGAATACAAGTGTTTAGTCCGTCAATCAATATTCTACCGCTTTCCATGAATTTAATTCCTCGTCCATAAGACCTGATTCGCATAGCAGCATTAGCAAAAATTAATGCATGGTAAAGTTCCCGAGAGGCAGAATCGGCCAACAATTTCTAATGATGCCGGCAAGACATCGTGGTGTTCCAAATATCGAATCCGTATCGCCGATAAGTATTCAAATCCATCAATTGTAAAAGTCGTTGCCTGGAGAATGATGTATTTCAGTCACGCTTTATTCCAACGGTTGCTCTGTAATCCTAACCAAACCACAAGAACACATAATGTTGCCCAAAACAGCCACATGCGACGTTGGGATCGAACAGTGTACTGCCATTAAAGTTTACGGCTATTTTTTCCTTGACATCCCCAGTTTGAGGTGCAGAATCAGGTAAACTCGGGTAAATTGTGTTGATGTTACCGCGGGTGTGTTCAGATGGAAAATACCGGAGGTTGTATCCGTCATATAGGAGCGCACATTTATATAATCCCAGGACAAGAGTAGCATGGGTAAACCAAATAACGACCCCTAGATGAGTCTGTATTTCTATTGTTTCATTCCATTCTTCGTCCTGTTAATTTGGTGTCAATGAAATACATTTCAAGTATTGTGCATTTCTTGAAACAAATCAATGTGTATTTCAAACAAAAACTTCATTTTTGACGTTGTCGATCAGCCAATGAACATAAATTTGCATTTCCTGGTATAGTCTCTCTCAAATACATACTGCAGCTATATGAACGGATCAGCTATTTATGAGCATGATACTTGAGCATGTTGTACTCTCTGAGTAATGTTCAGGTACCGAATAACATTTTGAGGTAGGGAATTTGTGTAAATCGTCGGTTTAGGCATGATACCATGACAGTTCTCTCTCTCTCTCTGTAAACATGTAAATATCAATCAGAACCAATTTGTCTTGTCAATAGATGACTTTCAGTAAATGTTTTTGGTAGATACTTCATGGCTGAGTCTTAGTGTTGCTGAAAAGGCACAAGTCTAGGCACATTGTTGTCCCAGACTTGGTTATTGTTTGCATTGTCTCGTGATCCTTAAATGAAGTATGAACCACGATTTTGTATCTGGATCGGTGTGATGGATAAGAATGTCTTGGTGATTAGTCTCGCTTTTCATATTTTTTTTTATTGCAACCAATGACGGACACTGTTGGTTCTATATTGTTGGTTGCGGTCCCCGGTATCGTCTTCATCTGTACAAAAACGAATGGTAATATAGATGTATATCTGAATGGGAGATACGCTATCGATACAATGTGAGATTATAATTTCGACATCGTAAACTATGCCTTTCTGGACAGTAATATTCCAGTGGGACCTGCATATGGCGTATACATATCTCGCCTAGTAGCATTTGCTAGATCCTGTGTTAAATGTCACGATTTTAAATAACGTCACAAAACATTGTTGCAGAAACTTATAAAACAGGGCTATTCCACCAAGCGCCTCCATTCAAAGTTTCTCAAATTTGCCGATACATATCGCATGCTGATAGCAAAATACGGACCTAGCGTGCAAGATCTATGGCGCTACGTTTCGTAACTTGTGTCTAAGTCCGCTTAACCCGGGGCTAGGGGCCGTATGAACCCATGTGCTTCAAGATCCTCATGGTGCTCATATGGACAGTCACATTCAAATCGTGACTGAGATACATTATTCTCTAGATGACGACTTTACAACGTTTATTATGGATTAAGAATACTGATCAGCGATACGGATTTTATATTTTTGGAACATCATGATGTCTTGTCGGCATCATTGAAAACTGTTGACCGCTTCTCTCTTGCAGGAAACTAGCCTATGTTTATATGTATACTATGATTGTTTTTTTGAATTTGGTGCTAATACTGTTACATGGAATATGGAATAGGTCTTTGAATTATGGAGGCGGATATTCTTTAATGGACGACGGCTGAATTATGAATGACGGACTAGACGCTTGTAATGCTAAGATAACAGCAACAGTTGACAAAGCGTAACAACTTAGTCTTGTTGGACATCATTTGGGCAAGACGTAGTTGTTTGGTTGCCGATGGATTCGCAACTACAGTAAATACATTTCTAACATTGAGTAAGACAGGCACAAAACTGACCAGACGTTGGCAAACCGGGATGTTTAGTGACTTTAATTACACTTGGTCGACTCCAGATATGGAGTATAACATGACATCATTCACAGTAATGCTCCGTTAAAACATTCTGAAAAAAAATCTGTGCAATCTGTTCATTTCTCCACCACCAAGCACAGGCAATTACCGATCGTACATGTATTGTGAGTTAACATACACTCGCTTTCATATCCAATACTTATTCAATATGTGTCCTTTTTCTTAAGGTTTAAAGAAAGAAATATTCTAGGGAGAAGACGAAGTCGTATCGACATTTCGCTTACAAGCCTTGGGCAATGTAAACATAATGAGTTTTGAGCATGTAGGTTTGTTTACTGTGTTCTAAAATTTTCAATGTCGTATGGTGTAGCCTACTATAAATTTATTCAACAAAGAAAGTGCCGTTAATTTCCGAAGAGTAACAACGCCTTTTCATGCTCATATCTTGGGTTATTGAGTATTGATTGCATTAACACAACACCTTTGTTATCTCGAATTCCAAGTGTTTCGTTCGAATAAAGCATATGTGGTACATACGTTCAACCATGTGTCCACCCAATTTCAGGGTTCAAGATTTGACTAACTGTGGACAACATTGTTTTGCTGACATGAAGCCAACATATTGTCTTGTAAATAGCAAAGGTAGAAAATTTCGTTTTTAAAGCTTGATTTGATATCAGCTCTGGCATGTTTGAAACTGGATTAAGTGCAAGTTATATGTTGGTTCACATTTACAATAATGTACTCGTATCATATTATTTCTAAACGAACTGACTGTTTGACCAAAACATATAAGATCATTTTTGCAGAAGACGTTTGCTTGTTGTTTGTCCTCACCGAGTCAGTTTCTCCACAACGAGGTACCCGTGGGATCTTATTCGGTCCATATTAGTGAAGATCAAGTTGTTTTGCGGTGGTTGAATGTTACCTTGTCATGTATGTTAAATGTTAAAATAATTCATTTTAATCGTCTTCAGTATTTCTCTAGTGCATTGCTACCTATATAAGTTGTATATATTTAGAGGGATTAGCTATGCTCCAATAATTTCAATAATCCGACAAAATTATATTTACCTCATGCTTTGACCTTGGAATATAAGGCAGTCAACTTATGTAGAGTTTTTCGGAAATAATCGGATCTAAATTTGTAGCCTGTCTTTAGAAATTCTGGTTGTAAATTTTCAAGACCATAAAAAATAGCAACTAGTCAAGGTCACGCACGTTCACTACGGTTCTGGGAAATAAACATATGGATCAGCGGTCTGAGGCTTTCTATGTATGGAGAGGATATCTATAGTGCTTCAAAAGATAACAGAATTGAATCTATCTCCACTCCATACTTCGACATTGAGAAAATATGTCAACGTTGGTCATATTTGATAGACATCCTACTCATGGCAGCTGAATATGTGGTATGAATTTCGAACGTTTGACTGTATAACTCTAAGAAATATTGTGCTGACAATATAACATGTAAATCTACGTTTACCATGTTATGTGACCTTAAATAAATAGGTCAAAGTGCGCAAATTATACGCAACATTAAAAGGGTAAAGCAGATGCATGCGTTGTATAGTTTTGAAAATACTATCTATAATCCTTTAACAAGACTTATCATGCTGAGTACAAACGTCTAGGCCATCATTGAGGATTCAACCATCTTCCATTAAAGAATTTCCGCGTCCATAATGTATTAGCACCAAATCAAAGAACAATAATAGTATACATAAACATAGGGTATAGGGAGGCGGTCAGCAGTTCTCATTGATGCTTTCAGGATGTTTCAAATATAAAATCCGTATCAATGATATGATTTTCCTTGTAAACATCCAGAGACCGATGTATCTCAGTCACGTATCTCCGGAAGGACAAAACATTGTGAGCTGATACTCCGTGACTTTGTAGATTATCAAATTGGGGTCATATTGAGCCTATTTGCATGACCCCCGAGCAGAGAATCATGAGTAAATTCAAAATGGCGGCCATGTGGGGTACCAAAAAAAAGTGATATTTCGTCAGATTTCTTCAAAATTTGCTCTTTTCTGCATGGAAAAGTGGATAAAGCGTATTTTATTTCATATCAGATTATTATTTACTAATTTACCCTGTAGTTTTTGCGAAGAATCAAAATATCTGACCAAAAAATCGTCCAACAATAATGTTGAACATCTTGGATTTTTTCCATTTTGTGGTAGCGCTTTACTCAAGGGTATGGTATGGTAATGTTCAGCCCCCTAGCTCAAGGAGTGAGAGAAATATTTAAGATGGGGAGGGGCGAAATGGCCCCCATGCAGAAAAGGTCCGAAATTGCCCAAGCCACATAGGGTTAACGTGACGCGAGGGTCAACATGAACTTTCGTTTCTAGAAAATACAACTATACTCGCCTAATACCAGGGGAATATCGGACCGGTTGTGTATATTCCTACGAAGTAGGCTACAGATCGCAAATTGTCCGGTAATGAGTGAGTGAGTCAGTCCATCCGAATCCTTTCGTCGGCAAAATAAGGAGAACCGTTGACATTAGAAACTTGATTTTTGGCATGAACGTGCATTAGGGCATTGTTACCAGCAAGTTCTGATCTGAAATAATTCTGATTAAAATTAGATTTATAATTAACACTTCAGTATATTGTTATATATATGTAAGCTGTAGCCTGTAACGTGTAGGCTATCCTGTTTCACATCCAAACTATGTATGCCATCATTGCCAAGAAAACTGTGGTCCGTTTTGCTCCAGCGTTTTATCGCATTTAATGAGTAGGCCTATCAGTTACACTCCGGCTAAAAATACCCTACTGCATATACCCTCAAAAATTCAGCGCTGTTTGCACAACGAAGCTGAGGTGGTTTAACGTTATCATAAAGAAAATCAACGACCAACTGCCATAGAATATAATGTGAAACAAGGAAACCGGAATAGTACATTCATCAGATTGCCGATACCCAAAATGTGTTGTCTCATATATCTAAATAACAACGTGATGTAGAGACGCTATTTATTCGTCTTTGTACCGGTTATGCTCAGGAAAATCACATAGAATCATTATTATCTTGTGCATAAAAGGTGTTGGTCTCGAGTTGAATTACCGTAAACTACATAAATGCTACCTTTCTATACTATAGTACTATATATAAAAAATTGGTGTATTGTTGGGAAAATAATGTGATTTAAAAAGTTGTTTTGATCCTGGACAAGGGCACTAAAACCACTAAAGAGATGTAGATGTATTTTCACACGTAAAGCTTGAAATCTAGTGAACTTATATTATTCAATCTGTTTCCTTAAAAAAAATGTAAAACTAAATCGGTGATCGTTATTTATTTTGGAACGAAGGCGCATTAGGAGACTGTTACCAACAAGTTCTGAGCTGACCTATTTTTGATGGAAATTCCTGGTGATTTATGATGAAAATCAGTGCCCATCTTAATATAGGCAGGATTTCAACTGGGGGTGGGGATTTCCAAGAGTTCAGTTCGTGTTCGAGTCCTAATGCCTACTGTACTTCGTAGGTCCTGTGACGTTAGTCACACTGCTCATGTATGAAATAGGAAATGCTAATTTTCCATCATTTGTTAGTGCATTTATCTACACTGCCATTACCAACTTGCCAGCCTCAATAAACACAATTCAGTATATTGTTATAGATATATGTAAACTGTGGCCTTTAATGTGTATCCTATTTCACATCCAAACATTTCATCACAGACCAAATCATGCAGGCTTCAAATTTAGGTCAAATTGCCACTGATGATGAAATATCCTACATCAACCAATTAAGTCAGCCTGAAACAATAACCCAGCAGAACATAGAAAGATCTGGGATCATCCTTCAGATTAGCCTGTGAGCAACAATGATAAAATTTACTGAGGGTGAAACAAAGCTGTCCTGCAAGCCACCCAAGGAATTTATCAGCTTGTGTTGGGACATTTTGTTGGTATCATGTAAGTTGTTTAGCAGTTTACTCATTCAAATCTCCATACCATATTTTCTGTTATTCAACAGACAAATTTCTTTACTGGTTTTAATTGTTTAAGTTTTACTGGGTTTCAACTGCTACAGATAGTAACATAGTACTGATACTGTAGAAATGGGTAATGTGAATTTAATTATTCCATGTTTAGTACAATTTGTTCACATGAATGGTGGAATGTCTGGACTCTCAAATGAAAGTGTGTTATACATGTATAGCTCAAACATGTTAGGTTTGAGATAGGCTAAAGATAGGTTGTTCAAGGAGGCTTTGTTTTGCCGCTGTTGTGTGCATTAAGGGTATGGAAACATGATATATGCACCCAGAGCCCTGATCTACAGCTGTATAAAACTCAACATCTGGCATTGACGGCATGTTTAAAGGGTCTTAATTTATTTTCTTTGGCTAGAATTTAACTAGATAAAGTAACTTTGATTGTACTTCTTGAATATTGACTATATATCACACTGGGATATAATTTAAACAAAAACATTACATGTGTAATTATGTCTAAATTTTTCTTGTCATTTCAAATTTTGATTCCTTGATTAAGGGAGACAGAATCACTGCCACGGAGTGTGTTGGTGTGTCACAGAATCACTGCCACAGAGTGTGTTGGTGTGTCACAGATTCACATCAGCACAGTAACTGGTAAACTATTCATTCAATCCCATCACTTTTAATCTTCAACAAAATATTCAATACTGTTTTAATCGAAAATTTCTGGTGATCTTTGATGAAAATCTCTGGTGATTCTGACTTGGGCTGCATGTGCCCATCTTAATATAGGCAGGATTTCAACTTGGGGCTGGGGGGGGGGGGGGATTGCCAAGAGCTCAGTGCCTGTCCTAATGCCTACCTTACTTCGTAGGTCCTGTGACGCATAGTCACACTGCCATGTCATTATTTCTTCATTCAAATATTCACTATTTCCTCTAACATTTGGCGAAAAAATGAAATAAAAATTATAAATAGAAGTGCTTCAATATTAGGATTAAAAATTTAGTTTCCGAGGCCCTGTAACAATTAAACAGATTGCCTTAGCTTGGGCTTGGCTACTATTATTTTTGTCTGTTAAATTTTCCTTTCCAAAACTCATTTCCGCAGTATTATGGTAAGCTAATTATCTATTAGTCCTACTTATTTACATTAATGTACCCCTTCTGATCAAAACCATGCAAACATCCTTATTTTTGTTTCTAATTATGACAGTGACACTTCACTCAGACACCCGCCGTGAAGTAATCTACACAGGTGTGAACAAGTTTTAGCAGGTTTTTTAAGTTTAAATTGGACTTTAAACCGACTTGATGAAAAAAACTTAGTGTAATAGTTATCTAGAATAAACAGGAATTCGAGTATTAAACATTTATAAACAATGTTTCTATTTGTTACTAAATCAAACCTGCTTTAATTAAATGCCTTAATCTCCATTAAGCTGCACAATTCAAACGTAGAAAACGGAAGTTAAAACTAAAAGTTATCTCCCCTAGGAGAGAGTTGTCCGCCCCTAGGGGAGCTCTCTCACTCATCCCAGTGAGGTTACTATAAAAGGCACTGCCAAAATCATTCCAATCCTCTTTCTCATTGTAACAAACCGAGACCAGTAGTGAGCAAGGCCGCGGCATGAGGGGACGGAAGGGAGGGACAATTAAATTAAAGCAGGTTTGATTTAGTAACAAATAGAAACATTGTTTATAAATGTTTAATATTTGATTCCTAAATCGTAAACCTGCTTTAATTAAATGCCTCAGTACCAACATATGGAGGTGGGAACCTCGGCCTTGTTGTAGTTCCAAAAGCAGGCTAAGTAACCGCTGGGATGACACAGACATGGGCATAAACATGAGACATCAACAATCAACAAGTAAAACCCTGGTCAGAGACATAAAAGGGTAAATCATGGATTTGATACAGTTGTACTTATCTTGAGTGTCTCCATCCATGTAGCTGTGCTCGTGGTGTGGTACGCAAACTCTACCAAGATGTCAGAATCCTCTGCCTCTAAGGCTGCTAGGTCTTCTTGGTAGGCATTGTATGCTCTAGGTGGGGCTGAAGCCAAAACGGTCCGAGTCATACATGCAGATACTTGGCTGTACCTTAAAGATCGGGTGAAGCGTAAACTGTCCGGGCTTAGAGGGCGCCAAGCCACACCATTCTCAGTCCACAAGCCGTCTTATGTCAACTCTCCATACTTGGTTCTTGAAGTTGAACAGGTCTTGTAGGAGTTGACTGCGTTTGCTCCCCGAGTCAACACTACGCAATCGTCAACTCTCTGTACTTTATTCGACTGTGGAGACACTGGCCAAGTGTCAATACTTCGTCTTGTGAGTTGAGCGTAGGTGACCCAGCTGAGATCATCTGGGAGGAAGTCAGTTCAATCTGAAATGACACAAGCAAAACTGCAGTAAAGTCAAAGATTAAAAGTCAGAATTGTGTCAGGACTAAAATGATGACTTGAGAGATAGCGGCTGCCAAACTGACCTATTACTACTGAGTAGATAACATTTATATCCAATAATTTTTAAGATAACATTTATATCCAATTATTTTTAAGATAACAGTCTCTCAGTAAGGTACAATTACTAGTGCTGGAAAAAAGGACAGACTGTGCGAGACACGAATCCGCGTCCTCAGAGTTCGATACCAAATCGCCAGCAGTAACAGCAAACGGCCCAGACCACACGGCCATCTCAGCCTCTATCTAAAATGATCACAGGCATGACAATAAATCTCAACAAAAGAACCCTGGTCGGTAATGCAGAGGGTAATTATGGAGTAGTAATAGAAGATACTTATCTTTTGAGTGTCTTCCTCCATGTAGCTGTGTTCGTGGTGTGGTACGCAAACTCTACCAAGATGAAAGATTCCTCTGCCCCTAAGGCTGCTAGGTCTTCTTGGAAGGAACTGTATGCCCTGGGTGGGGCTAAAGCCAAACGGTCCGAGCATACATGCAGATACTTGGCTGTACCTTTAAGATCGGGTGAAGCGAAAACTGTCCGGGCTTAGAGGTCGCCAAGCCACACCATTCTCAGTCCACAAGCCGTCTTATGTCAAACTCTCCATACTTGGTTCTTGAAGTTGAATAGGTCTTGTAGGATGCATTGGAGTTGACTGCGTTTGCTCCCTGAGTCAACTCTACGCAATTGTCAACTCTCTGTACTTTATTCCCTGTTGCTGACACTGGCAACCTGAAACAAAAAACATTAGAACTCACAAGTGTCAGTTCTTTGTCTTGTGAGTTGAGCGTAGGTGACCCAGCTGAGATCATCTAGAAGGAAGTCAGTTTCAACCTGAAATGACACAAGCAAATCTGCAGTTAAGGTAAAGATTAAACTCACCATAGTGTCAGGCCTCTTAGATTGATGATTAGAGAGTCCATGGTCGTCCATCTGACTTATTTCTTCCTTCTTAGGTGATCGTGTTGTATGTGGACAAATGTTATTATTGAGAGATGAGATGAGAAGATACAGCAAGATGGCTGCCTTGCTGCAATGGTGACAATTTTGCCCCCCCCCCCTCTTTTTTTGAAATTACTTACCACGTGCTGGATAGCCACCAGTGGCCCAAGCGTGGTCACACTATCTGATTGCACTGACATATCTCTCAGATAGAAATTTGTGAACGTGGAGTTTGCTGTCCAGGCACAAGACTGGACAATGTCATGGAGGGACAAGTTCTTCCATAAAGGCCATGACGTAGCAATGGCACAAATCTCATGGGAAGAAGCAGTAGACAGTAGCGGGGAGGCGTCAATGGCCAATTGATAAGACCATTTTATGGTCTTCTTCAACCACGCGTCAATGGTATTTTTCGTAATGTCATGCATTGCAGACGGGCGAAGCGACAGCAATAACAGGCGCCGAGAGCCGCGAGCGGAATCGGTACGAGTAAGATAGTGGCGAATGGCTCGAACAGGGCATAACAAAAGGTCGTCTTCGAGCCCATGTACGAAGTCTGATAACGCAGGGATAGAGTACGACCGTTGAGCGCACGGACCTAAGCGAACAGACTCATTTTGGCGATAAACTCCGGAACGAAACGAAACGAAAATGCGAGACCAATCTGCCGTCCCAGTCATGGAAGATCTCTCAAGAGCATGAAGTTCAGACACTCTAGACGCCAAAGCAAAAGCCGCCAGAAAAGCCGCCTTGTAGGACACAGCTTTAGAGAAGCGGATAGTAAGGGTTCAAAGGGCGGACGAATCAAAGCACACAGAACCACACCGATATCCCATTTCGGTAACAGTTGGCGAGTACGACGCGACTGTAAGGCGAAGGCGCGAATAAGCGCAGAGATATAATCGTTAAGGCTAATGTCGGTACCAGAGGTAAGACGTAACCCCCTAGCCAGAGCAGATCGATACCCTTCAATGGTGCTAATATGAAACTTCCTATCCTGGTGAAGGTGAAGGAGGAAGTCAGCTACGAGGGAAATAGAGACAGAGTCGGGATCGGCATCACGTCCTCGGCACCAGGACAAATAAATCCGCTGCAGAGACCGAACCCGAAAAACGAACGTAGTGAGTAAGGTCCTGCATAGAAATGAAAAGCCCTAAGTTGATGACAGAACCATAATGTCAAAGTCTAACAACTGGTGCAACCGTCTATACGGGAATAAAGTACTTGATGGAGAAAGTCGAAAAACTGTCCCCCAAGTACACCACAAAAAAACATTGTGTCGTTTAAGCACAATCCTAAGGTAAACGGATCTCAACACAAAATGTTTGTGTGTTAAAGTCAACATGGTTCTGAGTTAAACAAAAATCAACACAAAACTGTGCTGAATTCAATTACAAGCGTCTAGTCCGTCATTCACAATCCAGTCGTCGTCCATCAGAGAATATCCACGTCCATAAACCAAAGACCTATTCCATTTTCCATATAACAGTATTAGACCAAATACTGTTGATTCCAACACAATTTTGTTATCTCAACACAAAACTGGAATCAAAAATGCTTGAACAAAACTCTCTTCGTAGTGTAACGACGAACCTAAGTAAATCACCATGTGAAAAACCCGAGAGGAACTGATACAAATGGAAGGTTGACGCTAAACGGACGGACTTCCACTCCCGCCGACGACCGACGATGGAGCATCGAAGGAAGTGCCGATAAACGAAGATGAATGGATATAAAATATACATCACGCAAATGAAGCAATGACGTGAAAAACGGCGTTATGGCGTACCGGAACGTCTAACCGAAGTACGAGAACGACGCACAAGTGTATGAGAAACACATGACGGCGTAATGAAATGTCGTCAAGGTGTAACAGAAAAACGTAACGTGAAAAATGAGAGAAACGTTGTGTGTGATAAACAACGTAGTGATTTGCCCATTCGCAACAACATAATGTACATACATGCTCATAATAGAGCAGAATACAAACTTATAAAAGTACACGACGTAACGGCGAGAAACGACGTACAGGTGTACGAGGACAACGAGACGACGTAATGTAACGTCGTAAAGGTGCGAAACGAGAAAGGCGTT
>JAVTVY010055566.1:0-32016 GCA_036873755.1 Hanleya hanleyi
AAATACATAAACAGTACATACAGTATGGCCACCATCTTTCTTATTTAGTGAACATGTACATTCATCATCATTATATCAATTTTACAAACATGGAAATGTGGATTATTCAAGTACATTATGCCAACATTTGAACTACTACATGTATATGTTGAACCTTTCTTTGTTCTGCAACATATGCAGGTACGTGCTTATCCATCATGAGAATAAATGATATTCCTAATATGAGAATGTGTATTTATTGGTTATTTGTCATATGCATGGTGTAAGCATTCCATTCTTGAACATTGGTTATACATGTATGTTGCAATGTAGACGGTAATCTTTTTTTTTCTTTTTGAACAATTTTAGCCTAGATTTATTGGTGTATTGTCATCATGTACATGTATGTGTGTAGTTGGTCAACTCATACGTTCGTTAATGTATTGAGCTTTTACCAGTGTAGCTTCATATATGATTACCATACAGCATCACATTTAAGATCTTTATTGAACGTACTAAAACTAAACACAATCAGTCAATGATTTTTGCATTCGATGTTTCATCAACTTGTTACAACAATCCGACTCCGATACACCAGCGAACCGTATGGCATGGCATTATGTGATAATTTATTCAAATTCACGGATCCGTCATCATTAATGAAAAATGCATTTTGGATATATATTTGTCCTGACTGAAGACCGCATAAACATCACCCTCTAAAAACGTTAAATTAGTTTCTCTCAAGAAGATTGGAAATTGATCCCACTCACGTTGAATTAAATCCAGTATCGAGTTGGGTGGATTTTGCTCAATAAATCGCTGAAGTGGTGGGCAAAATAATATTTGAGTGGAATTACATTCAATTACTTCAGTGAAACGCACTTAACTTGTATGAAATAATTCACTGAAATACTTGAGTGGGGTCAATTTTCACTCTTCTTAATATCATTGATACAATTGATCCTATGGATTATCATATTAAATCAATAGGATTATTATATCTGAAATTCATTAGGATTTTTCAGAATCTTATAAGATTTTCTCAGAATCTTATAGGATTTTTTAGAATCTTATAGGATTTTTCAGAATCTTATAGGATTTTTTGGAATCTTATAAGATTTCTCAGAATCTTATAGGATTTTTCAGAATCCTATAAGATTATCTCAGAATCTTATAGGATTTTTTAGAATCTTATAGGATTTTTCAGAATCTTATAGGATTTTTTGGAATCTTATAAGATTTCTCAGAATCTTATAGGATTTTTCAGAATCTTATAGGATCCTATAAGATTTTTTTGTAAGGGATATACTGCTGGAAGATATTGTTCTTTATTGTGAGCTGTAAAGTAACATATTATATATTCTGAGACTTGTGAAATCATTACAGTGCAAGTGTAAATGCTTACCTATATGTTTATTCAATTGTATTGATTGTTTATTTATAGTCTGTTATATTATGTGATTTTAGGGTGTCTTCTTCTTCTTCTTCTACTTATCCTACTGTGGAGTAAAAACAACAGACTCACATCCCGTAACCAGTGTGGGTGTTTGTATATTCTCGCCCTCACATGCCCGGTTACAAAATGGAGCCTCCAGTGAGGTTTGTTGCTGATTGGTAACATCGGAGAAGAGCAGCCCACTAACTTCACTACAGTGTCTGTACAGAGAGTCTAATCCAACGATCCCCAGTGCTTGGAACCCCGCTGCTTGGAACCTTTCCCTCTCTCTCTCTTCGCTGTTGTTTCAAGCCGACGGTTTTCATAGACCGTCTGTGGTGTGAATTATCAACACCTCTTGTTCTGATTTTCATTATTTCCGCTAAACTCTACCAGGCAAGCTTAAGACAGTAATTCTCAGTAAAATGGAATCTGCAACGAATAATACAAAATTATAAAACAAATTACACACCGAGGTTAAAACACCATTTTTCCGTTGAAACGATCCATGTTTGGTTTGAAACAATTTTATGGAATAATAATTATAGCATGCTTTCATATCATTATTATTCAGATTATATCCAGTTGATTTGTCATTAATCCGCGTCGGATATTAGATGTACAATCAGTGTGTGATTCTTAATTTATATAGATAAATGAAACGTTTTCTCTCAGTTGGATTCAGATCATGGATATATCGATTAAACATATCATAACATGAAATTCTATTTTAGTCTGCGATATGCTTATACGACGATCGCCCTCCAAAATATGGTACCCGCAAAACACTCTGATCGACAGAAAACTAAGAAATGAACTAAGTCCAACAAAACATACAAACCGGGACCCCCTTCGAGATTACGGATCAATTTCGTATCCATCTCGAAAACCGGGACGTTTCGATCGAGATAGAACCGGGAGCAAACCGGGAGCAAACCGGGAGACGTCGCCAGGGGCCCCGGTGTGGAGGCTAAGAATGTCCGCCGCCTATCTTCTAACCCAGCTAGGACACTTTTCTCCATATTGGGGATAAGTGTCCGTCCTTGGTTGCAATAGAAAAGGATATGAAATTGGACACTAATCACCAGGACATTCTTAGCCATCACACCGGTTCTATGTTGTTTATTCTCATCACCTTAGATACAAAGGTACAGAGTAATACAACATAAATTAGAAACCTTGTATTTACAGTGACGGGGAATTTAATTCCCCAGGCGGAGACCGTATAGTCTATCTTTACACAACAATTCTGTCTATATAATATCTTTTGCACTTCTTTTTAAATATTTCACAATTTTACTTTGTATTGATTTCTTTTTACTGTTCACTAAACATGACATTTTGAACATATCTGGTTTATTACAGTATTTTCTGGGTAATAATTCCTCTCGTACTGTTCTAAAATATGGACATACAAGCAAGTAATGATACTCGTCACCTATGACATTTAAATTACAATTTTTGCAAACTCTCTCGTTTAAATCTACATTATTAAATCGTCCAATATGTATCTGTAATCGTAAGTTCCCTGCTTGAAATTGACACATTTTAATAGCTTGGTTATATGGCAGATTGACTAAGTAGCTCTCTGTTTCGATCATGTCTTTCCATTGTCGATATAACATATATACATTGCTGTCATTTAATTTACCTCTCCATTCCTGTAAATACTGGTCTTCAAGATGTCGTTCAATTACAGCAGAATGTAACCAATTAATACTCGGAAAACATTGATTATCCCAAATGTTACTAAAACCACAGGAGTCAAATATACCTTTAACAAAGTGTAACCATTTGCAAATGTATCCTTTTGCATTGAATATATCTAACATGAATTTGTAAACATTTGAAGACAATTTATTTTTAACATTTAATATCAGTTTACTCCAAAATTTCACGATACGGAGCTTAATTTTGACAATAAGTGGATATCTCCCCATTTCTCCATATAGACAATTACATTGGGAGTATTCTTTTTCAATTTCAATACAAATTTATAATATTGGAGTTGCAATCGTTCGATGATGTCTACGTTCTCAAAACCCCATATTTCGCTACCATATGTCAGTATCTGTACAACAATATTTTCAAACATTTCTATATATATTTCCAAGGAAGCCTTTAAATATCTACATCTTTTAATCACAGCAAACATAGCCTTGCGAGCTTGATCAACTAAGTACTTTCGACATTTGTAAAAATTGCCGTTATATGAGAATAACACTAGTCCTAAATACTTAAACGTGTCTACAATTTCAATATCATTTCCATTCAATCTGAAACTGGATTTGTTGCTCGAAACTTTTCTTTTACTGAATATAATTACTTTAGTCTTGGGTACATTAATCTTAAGCTTCCAGATATCACAATATTCAAACATATTATCAAGCGATAGCTGCAATCCTTGCGCACTATCCGAGACAATAGTCGTGTCATCTGCATACAATATAATCAATAACTTAAAAAATACATCACATCCGTTTTGATCCTCATTATTATTGAAAATATTCACATTCTTTGAACCACGACTGAGCATAAACTCTGATAAATCATTTAAATAAATTGAAAATAAAAATGGCGACAAGCTTTCACCTTGGCGTACACCACAATCGCTACTGAAAAATTCTGATATACTACCATTTTTCAGGGTTCTGCCCTCCCGGTTTCAGCCGAGAAATTTCTCGATCCATTTCTCGAGAAAGTACCTCGATTAATTGGACGTGACTCCTTATAGCATATACAAAGTGGCACATACAAAGATTTAATAACAGAAGTAGTAGACATTTATTCACTTTATTAATCATAGTTAACATGTATTAAGATTGCTATAATAACAATTGACCATGCAAATTGTAAACAACACAACGTATAGATTTTCTGTTTATTTGTAAAACTTGTCGGTAACAGGTAGTAAGTTGGACCTAAAAAAAAAGATATTGGCTATTTGCTGATACGCGGCCGACAAATTAACATGTTGTAAATATGCTAATACGGTCGTAAATTGGAAATAAAACTGACCGGAAGTTTCTCAAACCTGATTGGTCAGTCGCGGCACGCCTGGCAAGAGAGGTCACACACGGATCAGCCGACCAATCAGAATTGAGAAAGAAGCGGGCCATCATCTCGGTGTGCCGGGATGAGTGGTCAGTTACCTTGGATTTTGAATCGCCCGGCAAAGGTACAAAATTGTACAAATTTACTAATTTGACGACGGGAATATATAGAGTGACAATTGTAGAATATGCTGATATATTTTGCTTGGAGGTAAACCGTTTATTCCTCGTTTCACCAAAAGTGCGTTTCACACCTTGGTGTCTTTTTAAACAGGGAAGTTTCCCTGTTTCTTGCGATGCTAGATGAACTGGCTTATGGGTAATTTCAGAGGTGCCATCTATCCAAGCGGTATGGTTTTCATTACAACACCCCTGCGCAAAATGAGAGAACGAATGAAACTTCCGCGTCACCCCGTTTATTGAACGCGATATGAAGTCGTTCGACCTAGTTTCGAATAATTTCCCTGAATTAATCTCACGACAAGCTGTTTCTGGGTGCAGATATTGAAGAATATATCGGTTTCGTTTCCTGGACAACACTTCTGCTGATATCTTGTGAGATTTTTTTCGAAAGATTGTGTTTTGTCTGTAAACTGGTCAATATGGCACAAGTCGTAGTCACGGAATATGCCGACTTCATCTTCGGCTCTGATAGCCAATGAAATACACCGAATTGACGAAATGACGTCATGTTTTAAGATCGGCTGAACCGCACTGTCAAAACTATAGTGCAGTCCCAGAAAGAGAGTTTGAGAGAGGAGAGACTGAGAAGGAGGCAGTTCAGTTTTCAATCCATGAGTCTGGAGAGTTTTGATGCTGTGACCCGCAAGTGCGAGCGTGGCATTCTGACAGCTCGAAGTTTGTAAAACGTTTTATACCCGTCACTTGATTGATTACTTGTTTCCCGGCGCACACTTGTTAATCTTCCCAAGTAAATGAATGTTGCAAGTTTTCGCGGATAGCCGCTATTTTGTGCGCTATTAATTTGAAAACATTTCTTGCAAGGAAAATTTAATTTATTTCATCAAGCGAAAGCATCCTTTTAGCTGCTATTTTCAAATTGACTGATCTTATCGTCCAGCATCATTTGTCATCTAGCAAACATAATCTTCCATATTCTGACCATATCCGTAATTATGACCAGGTCAGGGTAAAGGACTAACTGGAATATATATCCCAACTGGGATAAAATATCTCACCTTGGATATTAGTTTTATACTTCCATGATTGCAAGCTGACATATTTTGCTAGTTATCCTGTTCGTATAAAGACATACATCAGTTGTGAGTGATGGGAAATACACTGCAAACAACACGAAAAAATAATGCACGTAATTGTAATAACACAGAATAATTTTGACGAGGAAAAGTCAGCAAAATTATACAATCGGATTGGCAGTTTGTGAAGTAGATTCTATCCTGTTTTTATAGTTTAGATGCCGAAATTCGCCATTGACGTTTAGTATGAAATTAGGATATATTTCAATATCCAAACTTGGATTTAATATCCCAAGTGGGATATATATCTCAGTTAGTCCTTTGCTCTGACCTGATGACAGCTTGTTTAAGTTGACAAAATAATTTTCGGTTTGGGCCGAGCAGTGAAGTAAAATTAATTTTTGATGTTGATAATGATTTTCTGTGTCCGTGATTTGAATTGTTTTTGCAACCGTGGGGGTATTTTTGCTGTGTTCAATTTTTGAATACTTATAGTACTTTCTCGTTATCAACTGCCACACAAATAAATGAATATGAATCAGATTCAGGGACTTTATTCTTGTACATGTCTACAGTAGGCCTACAATATCATTGAACTTTGACTGCAGCTTGCAGTGTGCATGAATACATAAAACATGAATGAATGCCGCTATGCATTCTGAGCTACTATGTTTACCACGATTCGGATACCCATTGCAGGTTTACTGCCAATCTCTAGTTCAGAAAATATACAATGTTTAATTTTCGATGTTGTATTCTTTATCGGGGAATGGTAAATTCTCTGGATCGTCAAACAATTGTGATAGCAGTTGAACACCTCGACAAACTTATTTCCATCCTGGTACCTGGTACCTGGTACCACATATGCAACTCTCATTTGCCTAGACTTTTTTTTACAGTATTAATGAAGTCTCTTAAATAATTAGAGCCAGGCTTCCCAAATTCATACCACGTGTGCAACGAGAGTCACCTCAGAAACATATTGAACAGGACCAATTTCTTCCCTGTTTTTTTAGCAGCCTTGGATGCTTTCATTATATAAAGCATGGCGTTATGTATAGAGACCCCATATTTCGACACTTCAAACTATTACCACTGCCCACACCCCAAAACTCTTGTTTTGAGGGCCTGTGCATCATGCTAACTGTTTGATAAACTTGGAGACTCATGATAGATGAGCTTTAGCTAGTCAATAATGCGTTGTGATGTTGAGTGACGTTGTTCCCTAATGAATACAACTATATGCAGTAACTGTTGAAAGATATCCAGTTAGACGCTGTGAAAGAGGAAAAAGCAAGGACTGGTTCGCTCGGTGCACAAGCCCGCAAAACAAGAGTTTTGGGGGGTCTGGGCGGTGGTATTAGGGTGAAGTGTCGAAATATGAGTCTCTATATGTAACGTTCTCAATTCTGATTGGTCAGTCGCGACACGCCCCCGGCAAGAGAGGTCACGCACTGATAAGCTGTCGCGACTGACCAATCATAATTGAGAACGAAGCCCGCCATAATCTAACTGTTCCTAGATGGATGGACAATTACGTTGGATTTTGAATCGCCCGGCAAAGGTAAAAAATTGCACAAATTTACTAATTTGACGATGGGAATAGGCCTATATAAAGTGATACTTGTAGAATATGCTGATGTATTTTGTTTGGCGGTAAACCGTTTATTTCTCGATTCACCCAAAGTCCGTTTCACACCTTGATGTGGATTTATATAAAGCATGGGGTTATATATAGAGATCCCATATTTCGACACTTCACCCTAATACCACCGCCCACACCCCCAAAACTCTTGTTTTGCGGGCCTGTGCTCGGTGTCAGTATAATGTGACTGAATGGGGTGTCCTGTCTGCCCACGGCATGATATTTCAGTGGGACAGAACTATAAAATGGCAGCATTAGATCTACTCTGTTACAAGTATGTACCCCCGCCTCTCGCCCTCTCCCCCTTCCCCGAGGTGATATAGTTTAAAACATGTTGAAAGCGACGTTAAACCCTATTCACTCACTCACTGCAGGACCACTGGCGTTTCGGTATAAAAGTCTAATTCCGCTTAACCAAGGACCGGGCCGTATGAACTTCATATAATGCAATACAATCATATTGTTCACATGAATATGCACAATCGAAGAGTGACTGAGGTACATTATACTCTAGAAAACGACAGATCCCAAGCTGGCCTATATGTAATTAGGGATCGTGTGGTTACGTAATAGTTTCCACATAATCAGCGCGGCTGACATACCAAGACTACGTCTTGGAACCCTCCGTAGTCTGAAATTGAGGTGCCGAGAGAGGCTTCCTGTGAAGTCATATGATTGTTTTTAAGTCGCCAGACGTCGGAAACTTTTCCCACCTCTTACATATCTCACCCATTGGAGTTGAAGAATGGTCTGGGATATATAACTGGCTTTGACGATAGGAACCTCACGACGTCTTGATTGCTAACATCATTGGAAACTGCTGGCCGTTTTTATGTCTCAAGAAATCAGCCTGTACTCACTAAATCCCAATCATAGGTTACTGGATATGAGAATTCCATTTCGGATAATATCGGAAAGACACACAGTTAATATAAACAGATATGCAAATAAATATAGGGTAATAATATCTTTATAGAGAGTAAACAAATATACAACAGTACATCTCTGTTGCATTATGGCTTATCACAAAAAATAAAGTATTATGCATATTATACTAGCGGTCACATAGCTCATCATTTTCCAAAAGATGACTAGGGCTATTACATCATCGCTTTGAAATATGTGTATCTAATATCTCTCAAACCGGTGCTAGGGACCGTGTCATTCAAGATGTCCGCATGAACGGCTACAAAAAAAAGCGTGGCTGGGATGCAAATCTTCACAGGAATCACTTTAAGTTCTTGTGATGTTTTTAGAAATATGCAGTCAGTGTATTTGTCTGTGGGGTCAGATGACTGCTTGTTTGCACGCCGGTATGGTTTTCCACCACCCTTTGAATGTTACGTTTACTCGTTACCTGTATATGGTGAGATTCTGCTTGTGGACGTGTCCTCCCAGAGACTTGCTTGTGTACTAATAATTGTGAATGTAGTCTTGCGACGTGGGGCCTCACCGGTATTTGTTCTGAATTAGGAGTTGCATTCTATAAATACTTCCTCGTTTGAGCATAGTTTTTTATCTGGCGGTCACATAGATCATCACTTTCCAACAAAGGACTTGATAGGACTATTGCATCATCGCTCTGAAATATTCATATGTAATACAGCTCAAGCCGGTGCTAGGGGCCGTGTGGTCATGTCATTCAAGATGTCCACATGAACAGTTACAATAAGAGCGTAATTGGGATACGAATCATCACAGAGGCCACTTTTGGTTCTTGTGATGTTTTTAGAAATATAGTCAGTATATTTGTGAGATAATATGACTTCTTGTGAGTACGCTGTCTTCGTTTTCCATCACCCGTTTAATGTTGCGTTTAATTTACAAATGATATAATCAACTAGTACATGTATAAGCCAAGTCTATTCTCAATTCAAAAAGGGCGATAACTACAATTCTAGTCCGGGGAGTTATCAGCCAATTCTCACTCATTCCACATGAAAATGCGAGTTATATTTTACTTATATATTCACTGCTGCGGATATTGTATTCCATAGACACGAAAATTTAGTGTATAAATATATGTCAAGTTGACCCATATTATAATTATGACAAGGCCGTTTTGGTTTTTAATCTTAAATGTTTTAGATGAAAAAATATTTTCCTGATATCCAAACTCCATTTTTCTATATCCTAAAAAGTATTTTTGAATCTCTATTTTTGATACAAAAATTCCGGTTGTGTACCGTAATTTTGGCAAGGCTTTAGTGTAGGACCTCCATTGAAAAGGTACTATCCTGGATAAAAAACTGACAATACAACTTGCAGCAGATGCTTTGTCAATTATATTTCTGAGTCTTGCCCCAAATCTTTGATGTAATTTTGATTTTTCAACACGAAATAATCAAACATTAGGTATTTTAGACTTGGGAGCAGCCGCTTGGTGCATCACACTAAGTCCGTGCGCATTTATAAACAGGCCAAGTAGGCCTGTATACCAAGGCGTTGACTGTTATGTAAGATCAGACGTATCTGCAGTGATCGCCAGTACATCGTGTACATTCCAAACGGATCAGTTTTCAGTTTCTGCAGCTTAGCGCATATATCTCAGTGTTGTTGGCATGCATCTTCTTCTGCTTCCGATTATCACACTGTCCACAACATATGGTCGCTGCGACCATATAAATCATGGTTGCCTAGGGTGCGACCATAAAAATGATGGTCATGAATATATAGTCAACGGGGCGCGACCATAAAAATGATGGTCACCAATATCTGGTCAACAGTGTTGACCATAACTTTTATTGTCGAATCTATATATCGACTATCATTTCTATAGTCATTTTTCTGACCCACATTTTTATGGTCCCTTTTTATGTGCTGAACAAGTTGTAACCACAAAAATGGTGGTCGCATATTATAGTGTGACAAGCATTTATATCGTCACTTTTTCGAACCCCATTTTTATGGCCATCTCTATTTTTGCTTAATGAGTTGCGACAGGGACGGTACAATACATTTATTTTATTGTCCCTGGTTGCGACCATGAAAATCTTGTACAGCACATTTTAAGCCATTAATTTTGTGGTCGCTGCGGTAAGTGTTCTGTATAATTTAAATAGTAAAGCGTATGGCGTATACATATCTCGCTTAGTAGCATTTGCTAGATCCTGTGTTAAATGTGATGATTTTAATCAACGTCACAAAACATTGTTGCAGAAACTTATAAAACAGGGCTATTCCACCAAGCGCCTCTACTCAAAGTTTCTCAAATTTGGCGATACATATCGCATGCTGATAGCAAAGTACGAACGTAGCGTGCAAGATCTATGGCGCTACGTTTCGTAACTTGTGTCTAATTCTGCTTAACCCGGGGCTAGGGGTCGTATGAACACATGTACTTCAATATCCTCATGGTGCTCATATGAACAGTCACAATCAAAGTGTGACTAAGATACATCTTTTTTGGATAACGACTCTAAAACGAATATTACGGATTAAGAATACTGATCAGCGATACGGATTTGATATTTTTGGAACATCATGATGTCTTGCCGGCATCATTAATATTGAAAACTGTTGACCGCTTCTCTCTTGCAGGAAACAAGCCTATGTTTATGTATACTATGATTGTCTTTTTGAATTTGGTGCTAATACTGTTATATGGAAAATGGAATAGGTCTTCGGATTATGGACGCGGATATTCTCTAGTGGACGACGGCTGGATTATGAATGACGGACTAGACGCTTGTAATGGTAAGCACTCCGAAGAATGACAAGCAATTCATTGTGACTCAATACTTCGGTTTATTCCTTCCACAGGCCCCCACAGCAAGAGTTTTTGTTGAGGGGGGAGGGGGTTGAAGATGTTATGACGGTGAAGTGTCGAAATATGGAGTCTCTATATATAACCCATGCCTTATATATTTTTATTTAAAGCATGAGGTTATATATAAAGACCCCATATTTCGACACTTCATCGCAATACCACCGTCCACCCCCCGAATCTCGTTACCTAACGGTATATATACAGGTAAGGTGTTGAAATCGTCGGTTATGAATGAACATATATGGTTCTAAAAATGCCATCAATGTTAATTATGTGCAATATAAACAGTTGTTGTGGCATTACATAAAAAGATACATGATAGAACGGATTAACAGTATGTGGGATTAACAGTAAGCAGTGACGGCAACAAACAAAGACCCAGTTAAGGCTGACAGGTGTTTGTATATACACACTAGAGAAGTGACCAGTTCAATATAATATACATTTGTCAGATTTTATTGTTTTATCAATCAAACTAATCTAACTGTTTTGAAGCTTTCAGTCCATTATTTAATTGTGGTTTGTTGCTGTTAATTGCGAACGCCTCTTTAAATAGTAATTCTGACCAATCCTGGGATTTATTTATGACTTTCATGTTGTTAAAAATAATCTGAGGAAGGCGAGGTACAAAAGTGGTGTCCTAGTTAGGCATGCTGAACAATCTTGATACCTTGATACCTTGATACCTCGTATTGAGGTCTAAGTTCACAGTGGAACTTGTGCCTCCTCGTTTCACTTGTCACCACAAAACTTAAGACTCGATCCAGTTGTCATGGACGAATAAAAACATATTTACATATTTAATCTGTCTACCATCCAGCTTTGTAAAAATAGGTGTCGTGGTTTGACCAAAACCTATCTATTCCTCTCTTGAAGGCTGCAGTCGTTTTCGACTCCACTACTGATTTGGGCAAGTTATTCCAGTCATTAATAGTTCTATTTCCGAAAAAAATGTCTCCTTATGTTCAGCCTGCAGTGGGATTTCTGTAGTTTTAGAGCATGCCCTCTGGTTCTACTGTAGCCCTGGAACTTGAACAGCTGACCGTCTTTAACTTGGTCCATTCCAGTAATGATCTTGAAAAGCTGTATAACATCACCTCTCTTCCTCCTATGTTTTAATCTCATAATATGGTCAAAATGCTCACCGTTTTGAACATGGTTTAAATTTAATTTAAATATATGAACTATCTTTCACTTCGTCAAGTCGTAGAAATTTATCTCAAGTATCGGCGAAGACTGTGGCAATTACGGACCATAATTGACAGAACAGCCGATCTGTTTTCCCGCTGTTACTTCCGCTGTGACGATTTTGACTTCGGCCAGCCTGGTACCCTAACTCACTGTTACATTACTTACATATACCAGTTTGCTGGGGAACCTCGGGGAGCCTCGTTCTGCGTTTTTCTGTAAACGTGGCATTCGTTGGCCGTTTAGGGAGTTTATATTTTTGTATTCCAACCAGCAAAGTTGCTTTTGTGTGTCAAATTCTTAATGTACGGCTGTAGTGATGTAGGACTACAAGGATTCAACCACTGAGGCATATTAATACGGTAATAACACGGCAAAAGTGAAGAAAGAGAGAGAAGTCGCTGTTTGAGCAACAACAACAACAACAACAACAAGTTGAACAACTGTTACAAAGGAGCAAGGCAAGTACCAGTAAATTTATATGCCTAGATGAACAGGTCAGAAAAAGGACTAACTGTATAGCCTATTCACTTTGGATATTTGATATATTTTACTTCTGTCTGTCCCAGATAATATATCCGAGCCATTTTTGTCGATATTTCGGGGACAATTCATCGTATAACATTGAAACTTCACACAGTATGTACAGGTAAACTAAAAAATACTAATTTTTTCTACCATATTTTATTGAAGTATGTTAAGAATGGACAAAAATGACCAATACCTACCATAATATTTTGGGACAACGATGACGTTGATCTGGCAATTTTATAACATGCAGGCTTGACGTCATGACATCTAATTTTTGTTTTCGCGATTTATTGAGAACTAGACTGGAAGGATTTTCTTGATACTATGGGATAAAATTAATACTTTGTAGATTACATGTATCTACTGTTGAAGTTACAATGTCGTCCAACAGATTGGGGAAAATACCTCGATCGACGTATTATACCTTCATCGGGATATTATACCTCGATTGGGGTATAGGGCTATGTCAACTTCAGTTTTTCTATATTTATGCAGAATGTGGACATCCACACATACCCGGTTTAATAACATTTATCGGGTCATTGTTTCATGATTTTCACCTCAATTTATTGCTTTGTTTTATGCGACTAATTATTCAAATTAGCCACTTCAATATTTCAAAAATAGAAGATGGTTCCAAATGACATATTTGGTGAAATTTATTCTGTAAATGAAAATGGCATGTGATGACATACTTCGATGTCAAGATAATGCGCAAATTTCAAAATTTAAGAGCCAATGCCTAGTTAATAAATCAAGTTTAATTGAGAGACCCATAATCTAATCTGCTAGCATGTGCACCGCATAAAAAACAGACCTCTGCTCTGGATATTCTGACCCTGCCATGTGTGTGCATGCTAGGAGATTGTGCATTGCATCGGACAATTTAATCTAATTTATTTATCAGTCCATGCATCTACCTTCATGCAACTTTGATATGACTTTGAGATGGAATTATGCCTCACATGCCATATTATTTACAATATAAATTTCCCTGAATGTCATTCGAAGCCATGTTTCATTTTTGAAATATTAAAGTGGCTAATTTGAATGATTAGTCGCATTAAACGAAGCAATAAGCTGATGTGAAAATCATGGAACAATCGTTCCGTTGAAAGATCCATGCAGTTCAGAGTATGGGTAGATATCCACATTTTCCATAAATATATAAAACCTGAAGTTGACATAGCCCTATACCTCGATCAAGGTATTTTCCCCAACTTGTCCAATACATTGTCTCCGAAATATCGCTTAAAACATATCGGATATATTATGTGGGACAGACAGTAGTTATTCTGTTCGCATAGTATAATACTACTGCTGTTTTTGTCAGGGAAAAAGTACTAACTGGGAAATTTTGAGAAATATATTTGATTCTGACTAACTGAAGGATGTGTACTTTTACCGTTGATTCATTGGAATGTTATACTCTGTTTTAGATGGTTGAATTGTCACCTGGGAGCAGTGTATATGTATACCAGTACCACCAACAAATGCAAAACACCTTTTAGGAGATGAAACAGTCAAAATCTGATGTCAGAGAAGATGCTTGATGAACACACTCTTGACGATATGGCAATGGATATCTGCCGGCACTAACTAGTAACATCATATAGGAGGAATAAAGGGTGAGCAAAACTTTACTCTGTGAACTCCCATACTAAATTGATAACGCCTGCACATCATTCTATTTCCATGTTTTCAGTTATAAAGAGGTTGTCACGTAATTTTGTAGATATTCAGCAAATAATATACAAATTAGTTAGTTGCCGACATTACCTATTGCAGAAAACACATTCATTATTAATACCATGTGCATTGGTATCACGTGTGTGTCATCGGAAGAGCTGCATGAACCTTGTGAATCAGAAATACCCCTCTAATGATGTTTTCATTCATTTCAGCTTTCTGTACAACACAATCGACAGCACAGCTTCTGTGGTGATGATTGTTTATTCACTTGCTCTTTGCCATGTCTACATGGACTCAATTGGCATAGATCATCTAACATAAGTCGCTATTCACTGTCAGATATATAAACAACAGTGGTTTTATGGAGATGGGAGTTGAGGTGAGAATGTATGGTACCTCTTTCATGTAAAATCACATGGCGAACAAGAACAATAGTCTGTCTGGATACAAGCACAAATGACTTTAAATAAGAAAGTAGTGACAAACCACACACGAAATAAATGAGCAGGATGTTAATATGTTACTGTAAAAAAATGTTTTAATAGTGCTGATGTGGTGAAATGAGAGTGTGTGTTCCAGATTCTATCTATTAGTCACAGGACTATAGTTTAACAATAGTCTGCCTGGATACAACAATCATGGACTGTACATAAGATAATAATTAAAGAATTGCCAAACCACGGACTGTAACGAAGTGAGCAGGATGTTGCTGTTTATGTTTCAATTGTGTTGAGATGTTCAGGTGAGAATGTGCGGTCCATCTTTTATGTACCCACAGGACTGAGGAGAACAATAGTCTGTCTGGATAAAAAATCAATGGTCTGTAACAAGAAAGCATGGTCAAACCATAGACTGTAAATTTGGTAAAGAAGTAAGCGGATATATCTATCAATTTACATTTTTGTATATGTTTTAATAGTGCTAAATACGTAATGTATGTCAAAGAATAAAACTAATGTATTCTGCGGAAAACAATCTGATTTATTGAAGTTTATAGTGTACTACTTTTCGCCATGACTTTGGCTATGCCTTACCAGTACCTTCTGCATGTAGCGACCCGACTGTACCTTAATGGTACCCATGTTGAATCAAATGGCAAATTTGGAGGTACAGAGAAGGTATATGCTTTAACTGTACCTGTCCTGTATGTATGTCGAATCTATGGCCTGTACCTTATTGAGACCTTCCTGATACCTTATTACTGTGAGGGTGACAGGTCGGAAAGATCCATTGGCTGTGACCAAGATGACACCAAGCGGTATTAATCCATGAAAATATGGTCGCCTCCGACCAGGAAAAGTATGATAACCATATTTCTTATGGTTGCTCTTGACCACTAAATATGTGGTCAGAAGAATGTTTCGACCATAATTTTGCTTGAGCGAGCATATATTGTATGGTCAACTTGACCATATAATTCACTGTCGGAGCGACCATAAAATATCTGGTCGCCTAGTGACCAGATCTTTTATGGTTAATCCGACCATAAGTTGTACTGTCAGATAGTGATCATAAAACATATGGTACGTCATGTCTATACTATAACTTTTATGGTCGCGGGCAACCATATTTTTTATGGTCGATTCGACCATATCCTGCTAACAGTGCAGTCACGTGACATGCATCTTACATGACCAGCCAATACCTCAGTATCCAATGATGCCAGTTCGGCCGACAGTCTAAAGTAACTCGCGATGACGTAGATACGAAATAAGCAGTCAGAAAATAGCCCGTCCCTACGCATTCCCCAATATGTGAGCGAAACAAGCAAGGAGGATGTTATTTATAAATAGTATACTTTCCCAGTAGTCGTCTTCTAGCTACGAGTATATACAGGTCTTCGGGTCTAGATCAGTGATTCCTATATCCCTATGGAAGTAGAGAATAGCGTTTATAAGACGAATCCTGGGGTTTCAGTTTTGAAATTTATAAGCGTTTTCCAAAATTGTTTTCCCTTCGTTCTTAACAGTTGGTTGTGGCTGGAGTTAGGAGTTAAACGACGTACATCTGGGGACGAGTTCAAAGCGAAACAGTTTCCTAAATACGGGAAAAGTGCGCTTTCTGGAATACTGATTTTCATCGTGTCTTATATTCCATAAGATAAATTACATTACAATCCGAGGATTGTCAAAACTGTTTAATACCAGATTTGGGTGCAGAAGAGAAACAATTAGAGAGTATATATTCGAAGTTGAAATGGGGGTAATTAGTGAGGATTTCTGAAAATACAATCAAAATCAAATTCCAATATACTCCCACCCCCTTTCAGGTTCAACATTAACCAAACAGTCTATGAGTGATGTCAATCGAATGATGTGACGCAAGATGTCAAAAATCCCACAAATTACCTTACTTGCTATAACGGTAGGCAACTCCGCAAAACTCTTGGAAATGAAATTATATATGCAGGATATGTAAGTTATCAGAGTGATTGATTTATTTATTACAGCATTCATAGAAGCAGACCATCTGCAAATATATATTATCTATAGGCGTCCAAATGAAAGGGGTTCATTCGGAATTAAGGTGTAGACCGTCACCTCTCCTCTCAACATAAGACTTCAGTTCATTTATTGAGACTCACTGTATAAATTAGCTCTGATATATATAAAAAATGAAACAAGAATTGGGGGTCACCATATGAGCTTATGCTATAGATGCCCATCAACATGAGGTACCGCTTGTCTCGGATTAACACAGAAATAATATGAAAATGCAGAAAAATAACCATGAAATTTTATTTTTAGATAAAACTGAACATAGATGTTTTATCAAAATTTGAGATGACACGTAAATCAACCTATTTAATCTACAGGCACATTGAACAAAGAGTGGCACCGACTTAATTTCCAAATGGAAAAAAACACTTGAATTTTACGACACTTTTCGGACTATTCCTTTGCTATTTCTATTAAACCGAAATGGTTGCCATGGCAACAGATTTAGTCATAATCGAATAAAATTAGCATCTTTGTTTAACAATAAACTTATACTTTGAATAGACCAAGAATTTAGTGACTTAAGCGAAATAAATCGTTTACCTTTTTGAACTGTATTATGACCAGCCCTTGTTGTCGCCACCTAAACGGTAAACACTTGTGTATAATCGTGGAGACCATTACAATATTATGCTACTTATCGAAGCTTTTAAAACATATTTCTAGTGTGTCCAGATATGTGAGGAGAACACTTCAGTGTCAAATCTATATGTTTTTCAAAGTTTGGTAATAAGATATAATTGTTTGCTCGAGATGTATGTGAATGTGTGATAAACAAATCATATATTATCTGGCTGTTCAGCAGGGACTAAGAGCATATGGTACTCGGGATACATCATGGTGGAGCATAGTGTACATGTTTATATAGTTGTCCTGTATGATATTGCAGTTTTCGCCTGTGTAACCCCACGCGATGAACGAGTTGCCGATATGGTTTCCGGTTTAACACTCAAGCCAACCACTGACTACGAATGCTCGTCTTATCTTTACCAAATTCACCACATGTGTGTTTATGTTCGAATATTTTTAGCAGAATGAAACCCGCGCCTATTCGCCCTCGTGTCTGCTATTTTATCTGGGGTTTGTCTCTCTCACCCATCATAAGACAATTTCAACGCTACCCACCCTTATATTATGTACTTTTGTAGTGGACTTGAGTAACGAACTAAAAAAGAGCACAAATAATAACAATCCAAGTAAACTCAGATATAATATCAAGGAATTTTCCCCTGATTTACCATCTTGGTTTACCTAGATTGAAATAATAATTGTATATTCATTCGTCTACCAACACTATTCATTCATATCTCAGTAATTACAATGTAACGGACAACGTTAATATTCCGCTTTTTAATGCCAGAACTAGTTTTGACGAATGGATGCTTAGATAATTGTCTGTACGAGCAAACAATCCTTTTTGGAATACCATTGCATAGGAATGATGGAATCATCTCGAATTGATGATGTCCTATACTGTTATCGTTCCATACATTTAACAGTATATACATATATTTAACAGGCTGTTCTATATTTTATAAGCATGTTACACGCCGCTATACCTGGGATCTATGCCTTGGTTCATAAGAAAGTATCTTCACGTTAACTGCCAACAGGCGGCATTCCGTACTCCAAATTAGTCGGTCGGTAATTCGAAACCAAGACTGGTAATACCTCGAATGACGGGGCCAAAGGTCAAGCTATTATAGTACACTGGTTGTTACTATACTCCCGCAGGTGTAGGCGTGAATCCTACTACGGCTATTATATATGTACTACGATATAGGAAGGTGTTAATCGAATATTGGTGTAGTGGAATATTTTCTAGTATTCTAATATATGTTCAGATGTCATTTTCACAGAAATGTGGTACGGATACCATCCTGGGTTTGCCATAAAAGGTTTTTGTCAGAGCATGTCATAGCTGTCTGGCTATCAAAAACTTTCTCCAGTACACTTAATTAATAAAGGCAGAAAATATCATTTACGGCATACTTATTACATGTTAACAAGAAATTCAAATTTCTAGACTTGCATTCCCGTAGAAATTGTATTCACAAAATCTAACTTGGGCACATTTACCCACATACCCTCCACTAGACCCTTTATACCAGATCTGTGCAGCATAATATATGACCAGGGCAATCAAATTGCTAGGGGCCGTGGGATCATGCCATTCAAGATGTCCACATGAAACTCTACAATAAAAGCGGGGTTGGGACACAAATTATCCGAGGAATCACTCTTAGTTCTTGTGATGTCTTTTTTAGGAACGTGCAGTCAGAATATTTGCCTGTGGGGTCATATAACAGGAGTTCACCGGAATCGTTTTTCACCCCCTTTTAATGTTGCGTTTTAATTGATGCCTGTATATGGTGAGATTATGCTAGTGGACGTTTCATCCCCGAGGCTTGCTCTGTTTAAATCATTGCGATTGTAGTTTTGTGACTTGTAGATATGGTGGAGATAAAGCGCTTGGCGTCGGCCCTCACAGGTAATTTTTCTCAATACGAACTTACATTAAATAAATACCTTCACGTTTATGCCGTTCGTTACTACCTGGCTATCTCATATTTCATCATTCTCCAGCAGAGGACTTGATATGACTTTTACATCATCGCTCTGAAATATTTATATCTTATACTGCTCAAGCCAGTGCTAGGAGCCGTGTGATCACGCCAAGATGTCCACATGACCAGCTGCAATAAAAGCGTGGCTGGGATACAATGCATCACAGTCATGCGCAGTCAGTATATTTGTCTGTGAAGACATATGACGTCTTGTCAGTACGCCAGCATGGTTTTCCTCCACACTTGAAATGTTGCGTGTTTATTGGATCTGTTGGCTGGATCTCAGTTGAAGTTAATAAGCTGGACCAAATGTAACTGCTTTAAGATGTCCAGACCTTGGACAGAGAATGCTTCAGCTCACAAATATCCATTGATTTTGTTTGGATCTAAGAATATAATCTCCAATAATATATCCAGTTATCAGAATTTGTAACCTCCCAAACTGTTGATGTACCGATAGTAGAAGATATATGTGCACAGAAGTGTAATGGACCATACATAGCTCCAGTCCATCTAATGATATACGCGAAATTAATTATATATTGTATCTCATACGCAAGAGATGTAATTTTTTGCTGAATAATGAAATTCGGCTCCAGTAAAATTGTAGATGAAACAGCACGCTATCCAATGTTACTGTTTCGAAATATTTAAATATGTGCGACCTGTACATTTTCACTAGTTCACTAGTGAGACTTGTTGAGAGAATTTGAAAACTGTGAGCCGATTGAAGTGTAAGACTGGAGAATTGCATGACTCTTCACCATGGTCACAATGAGGCTGAACATCAAAGAGTTAGTGGAATTATGCCAACAGCCTATTTTGCTCATACTATAAATAGATCCATTTCAGTGTCTAAGTTATGTTATCGATCCAGAACTCCATAGTCAGAATAAGGATAGCAATACTCGGAAAGCTTGAATGGACTAATCGGGGGAGATACATGTGTACTCCACGAACATATTAGATAATAAGCATAGGTTATTAGTCCACATCGCCTTTACAAACCTTGAGTAACTGGGCATGCGCCACGAAATGTCACTTGCACCAACTGCCGCATTCCACTCAGGTTGGAAGTGGGTCATATCTCGGGAAAAGTACTTTTTGTGTGGAACTAAATTTTGTTCAGTGTGATTAAATATCTGGAGCCGTTCTTTCACCCATCTGGTGATAGTCCGTGAGATTTTTTGGTGATTTTTCGTACAGTTGCACAAAATAGCAACTGTTTTCCAACACTCGGCCTGTATCTCCAATGTTAAAAGCTTCGGACGTTTCCTCCCCGAGGCCCGCCCCCTGTACAGACCTTTTGGTCTTTGATATATGTTGGCATTGTGGGAAGTTGATGCTGGGTCGACATCGGGCCTTACAGACTAGTCTTTTGTGTTAAGGACTCGAGGCCCGGGGTAGCGCCTGATACTAGACATCCTCGGGCATTCTGTCTCATTTCATCACAACCGCTTCACATACATATATATGTTTTATATGGTTGGAAAGATCACGATTCGGGCGTTCCAAATAAAGTAAAACATTAATTCTTATGTTTATTTCACCGGTTTTGTTGCAGTTAGAAAACAGTTATTTCAAAAAAATAATGTCTTTTTTATATCGCTAATTTCACCTATTATTTTACAAGTAACGAGTCCGAGATTTTGCATGGTGATAATAAACCTTTCAAACCAAACGAATGTGTCTCAGTTTTTTTAACTCTTAGAACAAGTTTGAGAGCGTTGTAAAGGTTATTTTTTGAAACAATCTGAAAGTCTATTTCAAGTTCCAATAACTTCAAAACAAAGCAACATTTTGAAAAGCTGAGACACTTTCGTTCGGACTGTACTGTATATATTATGCTCCCCAAAATTTGACATGATCGGATGAAAAATAGAGAAGTTATTAGCAAGTTTGTATGTACCAGCTGTGTAAAAAAATATGTCGGATATAGACCGTAAACAAAAATAATCTACTTTTCAGACGATATTCTGTAATTATTATCCGCTACTTCATGATAATGACACAATATTCTCACACAACATATAGGGATTATAGACCAAACGTTCTTTAATCACTTTAGAACAATATCTTTTGAGAAAGTGTAGAAAATCAGTCACGAAGATGAATTTTATGCTGGAATATGCTCCGTTGGTCAGTTTTCACACCTTCCGAAATCCCTCACCACGGGTGATTGAGTAGACGTCGAGCATTCTATAGAATGCTTACAGAGATGTGATTTGCGGCAATTGGACATTCATGGATTTAATTGCCGACTGAAAAGGTCTAGCTCAAGGAAAGAGAAGAAAACAGGAACTGGTCAGTCTACAGACCTCAAACGGAAAAAAAATCTGGCAGCGGTCATTTCCGGTGTGGAGTTAAAAAGGTTTACTATTATCGCGAAAGTTTTTTGTAAAATCCTTTCTCAAATCAGCGATTAATTGTGTGTATTGCAATTACAAGTAATTAGCGGAGGTGCGGAAGTCACAACAGGCGGTAACACTTACTGTGAGCAAGGAGCACTAATCCCCACAGAGTTCTTCCACAGACAGTGATTTTTTGAGAGCTGAAATTTTACGTTTGCAAACATTTTTTAAGGAAAACAACAGAAACACTTGATAGGTCTTTTCTTCAACTTTTGAAATATGCAAAGAAAAAAATATCGATAGTTTGAGCCTATTCCCCAGACCTCGAGTCATTAAATGACGTCATATAGCTCTCAAGTTTTGTATCTAATACCGCTGATGCCGGTGCTAGGGGCCGTGTGGTCATGTCATCCAAGTTGCCACATGAACAGGTACAATCAAAGCGTACCTGAGATACAACACATATCATGAATCATTAGATTCTTGGTATGTGCTTTAGAATAGGTTAACCAGAAGACTATACTGTGAAGTCATGTGGCTCTGTCAGTATGTCGGCACCTCTTCCCACTTTCCTTATATGTGTTGTGATTGGTACACAAACAGGAACTTCGCGAAAAGCTGTGCAGATGCAAAAAATTGAAAAAAAAAAAAAAAAAAATTGAAATGCCGATTGAATGTACACGGCCCACCAAATTGTTAAATCATGTTACTTATTCTTTCAGACTTTTAGCCTCTATAGCAGTTAAATCTCTCGTCATGGATAATGTTCTCGATAGAAAAGCTTAACGATTTGACACTCGGGTATTCAGATCTCCAATCCGTGGATCAGATAAATACCGTACTATGTCTGGAGGTTCGAATGTATCTAGCTAGGAACGGAACCCATGACGGGAAGGTAAAACAATACATGAGCGCTACATTAATCTAGATGACATATCTGAAACTGTATAATTTCAGGGGATGTGAATATGGAAGTAGTAGTAATAGACAGTGCCAGTTTCTCAAACCGGGTGGTGAAAGCTGTGACTGTTTTATGTAATCGTGATAATAAAAGTAGATTATAATGTTCATTAATTCCCGAAGATTAACGAACATGAATATTAACCACTTATCATCAAGTGTTATAATAATTAGTATTGTCTACAGAACTAACATAATGTGTAAACGTGAAAGTACATCATTAGGCCTATGAGAGTTGGAGGCGGCGAGTATATATTGTAAATCTGTGAACAGCAATATACAGTGCTTGGAAAAATGCTGTAGTTATTCCTATAGCCAAGCCTGGAAAAAATAGTTCACTGCCTTCCTCTTATCGACCGATCGCCCTCACTTCCACCTTGGGTAAATTAATGGAGAAAATGGTAAACAATAGATTATTATGGTTTCTTGATAAAAATAATATTTTCTCGCCCGTACAAAGCGGGTTTCGACGTCGTAGGTGTACTGCAGACCATGCCGTGACTTTGGAGACAGACGTCCGGAACTCCCTAGCTAATGGGGAGTTTTTGTTGTCTGTTTTCCTTGATGTAGAGAAAGCTTACGACATGGTCTGGAGGAAGGGGTTACTGATAAAAATGATGAATTACGGTATTACCGGTAGAATGTTAGCATATGTTAAAAGTTTTCTGACAAATCGTTTTATTAAAGTTAGAATTAATAAAGATTATTCTCGTTCAGTTAACATTCAAAACGGAACCCCTCAAGGTAGTGTTATCTCCCCTACATTATTTAATCTGATGATCAATGATCTCCCTTTAGCCGTAAATAGCAAACTTAAATGCTCCCTGTTTGCGGATGACAAGGCCATTTGGTTTTCGGGTAGAAATTTCCATGTGGTTGTTAAGTATATCAAGCAGGGCCTTATTGATATTGTGACCTGGGGTAAGAAATGGGGATTTAAATTCTCCCCTACCAAGTCTGAAGCAGTGATATTCACCAGGCGTCAATTACCAGTTGTGCTAGAATTATTTTTGAATGGTGTTCGCCTTAAGGTGTCTACTACTTTTAGATTTCTTGGTTTGATTTTTGATAAAACATTAACTTGGGGTCCTCACATTGATTGTTTAGTAACGAAATGTGACAAAGTTCTAAATTTGATGAGGTCTGTGTCGTCCACAACATGGGGAGCAGATAAGAAGTGTTTACTTTTATTGTATAGGGCAATGATCAGATCTCGCCTAGATTATTGTTGCCAGGTATATGATTCGGCTGCTCAGACGCTCAAAAAGAAATTAGATTCTATTCAGTACAAGGCGTTGCGTATCTGTACTGGGGCTATGTCTAATACCCCATTAAATGTATTGCAGGTTGCTTGTAATGAGTTTCCTCTTTTTATACGCCGTAAATTATGCACTGTTAAATATGCGTTGAAATTAAAAACATCGTATAATAATCCAGCGAGTCGTACTTTGGATGACTCTTGGTATGATAAGTTTTTTATTGATACTGGTGTGCGCCGTGCTGAGCCTTTCAGTATACGGGTAAAGAACTTATTTAGTCAGTTTTCTGTTCAGGATTTTTTATTACTTAAGTTTTCTCCTTATGTTTTTCCGCCATGGCAGTTTGTTAATCCTTTGGTTTCTGATAAGTTGCACATGAAAATTAAGAAGAGTGACCCTCCAAATCTTATTCAGTTGTGCGCTAAAGAGCACATTTTTTCAAATTGGAATGCATATTTACATGTTTATACGGACGGGTCCAAGTGTCCGGATACAGGGAAAACTGGCTCCGCGTTTTGTGTTCCGGAGATAAAGTATAGTCGTTTTGAGCGTCTGAGTGACCATGTATCAGTATTTAAAACTGAACTGGTAGCTATTTTGCTATCTTTACAGTGGATTAGTGATTTTAATCCATTTAGAGTCGTAATTTTTACTGATTCCTTAAGTGCCCTGCATGCATTACGTAATTTCAATCCATCGGAGAGTTGTCCTCTACTGTATGAAATAATGCATGCAGTTACAACTTTGTCGTATAGAGGTGTCACCGTGGCCTTTGATTGGATGCCGGCTCATTGTAATATACGAGGCAATGAAATGGCTGATCAGCTAGCCAAAAAAGCATTGTCTTTGGTTAATATCACTGTACCGGCTCCTCTGAATGTCAATGAGGTTATGGCTCGTTTGAAGCCATACTTCATTGACATGTGGCAGGAGGAATGGATGCATTCTAACAAAGGCCGGTTTTACCATCATCTTCAGCCTTGTGTTACAACAGGAGCCTGTATGCCTATGTCTAGTCGTAAGGCAGATGTTCTTTTGTTCAAAATATTATCTGGGCATATTGCTGTAAATAGTGTATTGTTTAACATGAACCTGCATCCAACTGGCCTTTGTGACACCTGTAATGTTATGGATACAGTTGAACATTATCTTTTAAACTGTACACGGCATACAAGGCATAGGTATCAATTATTTGTTGACCTCACTTTAGTTGGGGTTTTTAATCATACTTTTGACAACATTCTAAAGCCCGAAAAGAATAGGGATAAAATATTTAAAGCTGTGGTAAATTATATATTAAAAACACGTCGCTTCATGTTCAACTAAATTAGATCATTGATATTTTATATATGTCATTATATAGTTATGCACTATACAAATGTCTACTTGCTGGTCTGCGGGATACCATTGGAGGTCCCGGGGGTTAGTCTAGTATGTAGACTGTCATGTATATTACTAGTCTCTTGGCTTGCACCTGGGGTGTCAGCATTGCCTGGCCTCGGGGGTTGGTTTGGTGGCTGGTGGGCATATTAATTTATATTTTAATGTTATGTGTTTCTATCACATGTGTTGGTCTTTGATCTGATTTGTTGAGCATGAAATTATTATACACATATTTTTAACTTGATCTTAGCACAGTATGATCATCAATAATAGTCCTTTAAATAAACTTATTGGCTTGTGTCATTTCTGGCACGTTCTAAATATTTTGTGTATAATGTTTATATCCCTTTCTTGGGTTCATATAGTATTTTATGGCCTTTTTAATCCTGATTTTATTAAAGGGTCGTTGGATTTATCTATAACTGGTGTAATTGCACTTAGTATTATAAGTCCCTTTTCTTCATCGCCTTCCTGTGGATCAAAAGCATATTGATTAATTGCTTATATACATATATATTTATTTACCAAATCACCGTATAGTATTTAATATATATTTATTCATCATATAAGCAAACTCAATGCACAGATAGTGGCGCACATACTTTTTATAAAGTGAGCGCCATCCAAATTTAAAATCTGTCTGTCTGCAATATACAGTGCCAGTGGTGATCAAACCTAGATATAGAATACAAGCGTCTGACCCGTCATTCTTAATTCAGCCTTCGTCCATTAAAGAATATCCGCCTCCATAATCCAAAGAACTATCCCATATTCCATATAACAGCATTAGCACCAAATTCAAAAGGCAGTCATAGTATACATGAATATAGGCTACTTTCCTGCAAGAGAGAAGCGGTCAACAGTTTTCAAGGATTTCGGCAAGACATCGTGATTTTCGAAAAGTATCAAATCCGTATCGCTGATCAATATTCTTAATCCATATGATATTCCTGGTAAATTCGTCATCTAGAAAATGGTTTATCTCCGTCATGCTTTGCTTGTGACTGTTCATATGAACACCATAAAGATCTTGAAGTACATGGGTTCATACGGCCCTTAGCCCCTTAGCCCTTAAGCGGAATTAGACACAAGTTATAACGTAACGCCACAGATCTTGTACACTAGGCTCGTATTTTGTTATCAGCATGCGCGATGTATCGTCAAATTTGAGGAACTCTGAGTGGAGGCGCTTGGTGGTATGGCCCTGCTTTATAAGTTTCTGCAACAATGTTTTATGACGTTGATTGAAATCGTCACATTTAGCACAGGATCTAGCAAGTGCTACTAGGCGAGATATTTATACGCCATATGCGGGTCCCACTGGAAGAGGAAGGGATAGTTACGATGTCGAAATTGTAATGATCTCTTTTGTCATAAAGTCGACTAGAGAGAAGGCCCTCTTCATTTTTATAGATATTTACGTCTAAATATGATGTGCCGGGCTATCTGTAGTTTCCTTCAGATACAGTGTAGGTGGATATATATCCTTCACTGCGTCAAGTATATAGCGATTATCCACAACGAGAAGATCGTGTATATAGCGTTTGGTGAATGAGAAGGAACGGGCTTTGAAATAATCTGTTTTTTAAAGTGTCTGCATAGCAGTATTCATAAGAGAACACATGTGGGTCAGCAAATGCTACATTTTTTCTCTGAACATTATCTTTTTTAGTTGGAAAATTCCAACCAAATTAACCAAAAGTATTCATAAGTACAAATTTGGAGTGGCTTCCGATTTTCATATGAACGCTACGGTGTACTGTTTTTGAAGAAATGAAATCCCCTGCATCATTTAAAGCACAGGAACCCGATACACGACTGAACTAACTTCGGTTAAATTGTAGCACAATTAAATATTGTCACCAGATTGTTCAATAAATCAAAGATTAGTTTTGCAATTTCATTTTTATTTGGATATGATTGTTCAACTTTAAAACTTTAAAATACAGGCACCATATTTTCGTGGCGTCATGTACAGCTTTCGAATAATTTCTCAGCCTGCGTCTGTTATTTTTTGAATCGATAATGTTGATTGGCTTATGTTCCTTATCTTGTATTCCCGAATCAAATTGTAAATTAAAGTATTCCGGTCCTTCAAAAATCTATCGGTGGAGTGTTGCCCAAGGTTGGGGATCCTGCTTAAAAGCATTACTTATGATGATGTTGATGTCAGCTGGAAAGCACAAGAAGATAACATATCAGGATGACAGAAAGTATACAAATAAGAAAAGTCGTATTTTTGTTTGATATACATACAGTTTTGACATACATATATGCAATAATTTCGCATGTATTCGCAGGTTGCCCCAGGAAGTGTCTCTATAGGCCGAGTTCATCCCGGAGATGTCATTCTGGGTATTGGAAATTCAAACGCACAAAACCTCACCCATATGCAAGCTCATCAATTGATCAAATCGGCGGGCAACGTTTTACAGCTTACGCTACTCAAGTAAGTATGAACACGGCATTTATTTGATACAGATTTGAAGATAGGGACATTATGCCGGTACAATCGAAGACTGTTGACTGATTCTCTCTTACAATAACTCAGTTTTGGTTAATTTATACATATATTTTTTTATGCCTACCTCCGCTGATTTTGCGTCTAATGTTGTCGAATGCTGAGGGAGAACGTTCGATTATGGAAGCGGCAATTCTTCATGAACAATAACTGTCTACTCAATCCAGGATCTGATGCTTACATTCGACCCTTTGAAATGATGACATGCTGGATACCCAGATGATTACAAAATGTAGGCTACATGGATAATACAAGTGTTAGGCCAGACAGCACGTCTTCTATTAACATTGCTCGTGTCAAGACTCCAAATACCTTCTCACAAAATTAGAAAAGGCGAAATATAAAATAGATAAACAAAAGATAGGTTTCGATCGTTTCAAATACACCGATACGATATAACGATATTCGTATCATAAAGCAGTATAACGGAGACTTTTACCCAAATGAAGTGTCGTTTTATTTATGCTAAATCGGTTGCTGGAGTAAAGGACCAAACCAGAAATGTACTACTACATCATCATATCCGCCATGTTGAAAAGGCTCATGGGATGTGATATCATTGGGGAGATAACGCGCTGCAACTTAAATATTCAAAGGTGTTGAATGTATGTGGATTCTTGAAAACTTGAAGAACTTGATTCGATAAATAATGTGGAAACTTATCCACCTCGTATTTCTTTACACTCTTTATAACTCCTGCTCATCTGGTCCTAATTGGGTATTCTCGATGAATTATTATTATTGTTCAAGGAAACTAGATTGTTAAATGTTATAAGTAAAAAGGTTTTCTCTATTCAAATTATATATAACATATATCATCAAATGATACATTTTGAGCTGCTGGAAATTATCATTCTCATAATTCAGTAACATCAAAGACCAATAGCACATATCTCGATGGGTACACTTTGTGCTGCCACAACAATTTCAAACCCAGTTACTTCTCATTCTCCAAATGTTATATAGACGATCTCCTTGCTTTGGATAATCCCTATATGTTTGCTTCTTGAACGAGAGAGGCGGTCAACAGTTTTCAATAGATGGCAGCAAGGCATCACGATGTTTCCATCCGTAAAATCTTCATTACTCCAAGTATTCTTTAATCCAAATAAACACCAAGACAGGCAATACTTCGACATTTAAACGAGCAAAGCCTGATTGACGCTAAATACGCTTCTTTTCTTATTTGGATAAAATAATGCTGGTTGTGGTCTGAATATGAAATTGTGTTTTACCAATATTTTTCCGCAATTCATCACTTTTCATCAGATTACTTGATAGGGCTATTACGTCAGCCATCTCTAATGTTTGTATCTAATACCACTGAAGTGGGTACTAGGGGTCATGTGGACATGACATTCAACAGGTCTGCATGGACATCTACAATAAAAGCGTGGCTGAGATAACAAGCAGCCAGAGGATGCTAGGTCCCCCGCCAAAATGGCAGCAATATTTATAAGCGCTGTCGGTTTCAGAAGATATTCATGAGGATGGCAACAGCTACTTCACAGGCGTAAGAAGCAGAGGTGTCTTTCCACCTTCCCAGGTTTTGAGATCAACTCCGAATGGCTGACTGAATGTTGATTGCTACTGTAATATATTTTTTTTACCATGTAGCATGAAAATTATGTAACCGAAATGCAACCCCAAGAGACAACTCATGGCATATTATCTGCAAACCAAATTTGACAAGAATATGAAGGCATCTTCAACCTATTGCCCAGAAACCAAATTTAGACTTTGCCACCAGGAGTCACCACCTGTAGGTGCAAGCAGGCAAAACACAATCCCAAATGACATCTCATGTCATGGTATCGGCATATAAACTTTGAGACTCTGAAGAGGGGTCCTCAAGTTATTGCCGGTACTAGATGCCCACCGGTGTTCATGTTATATATTTGGGGCGGGTCACATATGAATACAAAATTTGAGAATAATCTGATGAGCAGTTGCCAAATTATTGCCCGTAAACAAATTTTTCCACCAGGAGACGCCACCTGTAGGCAGAAGCGGAAAAAATACAATCCCAAGGAACATGGTATCGTGGGGACATCTGCATACCAAATTTGAGAAGAATCCGATGAGGGGCCTCAAGTTATTGCCCAGAAACCAAATTTAGATTTTGACACCAGGTGACGCCACCTCTAGGCGCAAGTCAGTGAAATGCATTATCAAGCGACATCTTATGTCACGGTACATTCATACAAAATTTGAGAAGAATCCGATGGTCAGTTCTCAAGTTATTACCCGGAAACGAATTTGTGATGTTGCCACCAGGTGGCGCCACCTGTGAGTGCAAGTGAGCGAAAGGCAATCTCAATCAACAGCTCCTGGCATGGTAAATGCATGCCAAATTTGAGAAGAGTCCGATGAGCCGCAACGTTTCTCATGTTACCCAGAAAGGTACATATGTAGGATATTTCAAAGAAATTCGACCAAGTGTTTCTAAGTTATCACTTGCAGCATGGAATAAGGGAGGGAGGGATTTGGCTTAATGTCACACTCAAGTTTGTTTCACTCATATGGTGACAGTCAGTTTGGTTGGTGGAGGAAGCCGGAGAACCCGGAGAGAACCACCGCCCTTCGGCAAGTAACTGACAAACTTTCACACATTGACCAGCTGGGCTCGAAACCGTGCCGGTTCAGCGGTGTGAAGCTAGCGGTCACCAGCGAAGCGCCTTAGACCACTCGGCCACCGAGGGCCCTGGAATAATGGAATGAACTCTAGGGGCGCCACCTCCGGGTGGATTTTGCTGAAACGCATCACCAACGGTGTTTTGTCGCAGGGAATGCATCTACCAAATTTAGAAGAAATCCGACAAATTGTTCGAAAGTTATCGCTCGCGAAGGATTTGAACAAATATGAACGGACATGCATTAAAGATTGGAACAAGACCCAGTGGCGCCACCTACAGGCGGATCTTGCTGAAACGTAATACCAGCGACATCTTGTCGCAAAGAATCCAGATGCCAAATTTCGGAGGAATCCGAAGAAGCATTCAGAAGTTATCGCTTACGCAGTATTTGCACGGACATGCACTAAATATTGGAACAAGACCCAGTGGCGCCACCTACAGGCGGATCTTGCAGAAATGTAATACCAACAGACGTCTTGTCGCAAAGAATGCAGATGCCAAATTTTGGAGAAATCCGACAAAGCATTTAGGAGTTATCGCTTAGGAAGCATTTGCACGAACATCCACGGACATGCACTAAAGATTGGAACAAGACCCAGTGGCGCCACCTACAGGCGGATCTTGCTGAAACGTAATACCAACAGACGTCTTGTCGCAAAGAATGCAGATGCCAAATTTCGGAGGAATCCGACAAAGCATTTAGGAGTTATCGTTTACGAAGTATTTGCACGGACATACACTAAAGATTGGAACAAGACCCAGTGGCGCCACCTACAGGCGGATCTTGCTGAAACGTAATACCAAGAGACGTCTTGTCGCAAAGAATGCAGATGCCAAATTTCGGAGGAATCCGACAAAGCATTTAGAAGTTTTTGCTTACGAAGTATTTGCACGGACATGTCCGTGCACATAGAAGCAAGACCCCAGTGGCGCCACCTACAGGCGGATCTTGCTGAAACGTAATACCAAGAGACGTCTTGTCGCAAAGAATGCAGATGCCAAATTTCGGAGGAATCCGACAAAGCATTTAGAAGATATTGCTTACGAAGTATTTGCACGGACACATAGAAGCAAGAACCATTTTAAAGTCCCCGGCCGCGTTGCGGCGGGGGACAAAAATCATCAAAGGGATCATTTTTGGTTCTTGTGGTGTTTTTAGATATGCAGTCAGAATACTGACCTGTGGTCATATGACTTCATGCCAGTACGCCAGCATCTTTTTCCACCGGTTAATCTAGTTTAATGCGGATATATCAACCGGGGCATCATTAGGATTTGCCGACTGGATACAAGCGTCAGGTTTGACAGTCAATAGCCAGCCGTCGTCCA